>WOGZ01000023.1:0-231915 GCA_009733775.1 Alectoria sarmentosa
CGATTTGAAAAAATTAATCGTTTATTAATAAAAAATCAATAAATAATTATTTATTATTATATTCGTTATATCTCGTTTAAATCAAAAATAATATACGTAATTATTCAACATATAAAACATAATCGCGACAATAAATTAAAAAAATTTTAATATTCGAAAATTGAAGCAAAATGAAGGTTTTGAATTAAAAAAAACTAATTAAAAATCGCTTATTAATCAACATTCGCAAAAATAAAAAATTTAAAAAATTAAAAACAAAAATGAATAACAAAGTTTTAATAGATTAAAAATTAATTTTTTGAAAATTGAAAAAGAGAAAAAAAACGCAAAGTGAATTCAATATAAGAATTAAAATATATAAAAATTAATTTTTTAAAAATTGAAAAATCAGAAAGAAAATGTAAAGTGAATTAAAAATGAAATATAAAATCGAAAAAACTGATTATTCAATTTTAAATAATTAATTTTTTATTATATCGAAATTTTGTGACGAAGGAGATAAAATAATGTTATATAATGCAAAAAGCATGCGTGCGATAAAAGATATACACATGCTATGCAAAGTATAATATAAATGAAAACGAATACATACAAAAAGTGTGATGTGAAAAAATGAAGGTAGAAAACTACAGAATCATTAATAAACTACTAATTGACTAATCCCGGAATTAACGGATTTAACGTCACACCTATTCATTTAGCGCCTTTTAGCGCGGTAATATATGACTAATCAACGAAAAATAAAATTAAGCCAGCCAGCTCCAGCCACAACAGGCCAGCCAGGTGATGTGTAACCTCGAGGCGTCCCGCAAATTGCCACGGAGGCTCTCCAGCCTTGCAGGGGAACTCCCGTCGCCCTATGAATCTCTCTGAGGTAGACGTGCATTAGGCTCATCGGGGGTTACATCCAGGTCATCTAGGCCCTCGTTAGCTCCATTATCGTAATCTTGGCACTCTTGGCTGTAGTTGTAAATAGCCCCCACAGAAGGATTCCGACCCCACCTCGCACAACTGAAAACATAAAAGGTATCATCTCGCCGCAAATAATCTTTCTCTAGCCGCTACTCTTCCTCAGAGCGCCCAGGCAGACATTCGGCCTTCTCTTTCGCTCAAGCCACGACTACTGGTTCCGTCTGAAAAGTGGACCCAAGAGAAGACCGAACCAAAGCCTCTCACAGCTGCAGTAATGGAGCATGGGGAGTGGCCTGGGGCTGACGGATACCCCGTCATTCTGAACACTCGCCCTGGCCGCAACAGGGGCCGACTGGCCACTGATTACCCTCATCAGCGCCAAACGGTTTATTACCAAGACGGCAACGGGCTCCTCGTCCCTGCCGGTGCAGCAATAGGTGGAGGCCTTCACCGCTCCCACTCAGCAGCAGCACGTCGGCCCGCGCAGATCGTCATCAACAACTCGCAGTATGAAGACCGCTCTGTCAGCCGCAGCCCGCACGGCCATAGTTACAACAGGAGAAGTTCCCATGGCCGCCACTACAACGATGATTCAGAGGATGAGTATCACGATCGAGCGTTTAGCCCACATCGAAGAAGGCGGCCCAGCAGGAGCCATGAAAGTAGGAGCCATGAAAGTAGGAGCCCCAGCCCCTATTACGACTTTGAGTTGGACAAGAAAATGAAGAAGTTGGAGGAACTTGAGGAAAAGGAGAAGGAGGATATAGCACGCGAAAAATACGAGGAGGAACTGCTTTTGAAAGAAGCCAAGAAGGCCAAGAAGAAGAAGGAAGAGGAGGAGTTGAAGCAGAAAGCGATCGAGGAGTACCATCTCCAGCAGTTGGAGGAAAAAGCCAAGAAGGATAAGGAGAAGAAAGAGGCAGACGAGGAGTTCAGGGAGAGGGTGAAGAAGACGTTTGGCCAGGCAGGGTATGACGAAGAGAGTATTGAGAAGATACTGAAGAAGGGGGAGAAGGGGGAGAAGGGGGAGAAGGGAAAGGAACATGGGAAGGGCAAGGAGATCAAGATCAAGGACTTGACGCGGCCGACGTATATCAAGGTGCATCGGAAGCATGTGAGTCCGGAGACATTGGATGAATACAACCTGCCTTGGGAGTGGGACGAGGTGAGTATTCTCCGCTGCCTTATCAATCGTCCTTATTGCTGACAGCACGCTACCAGCGTGACTCAAATTACATCGTTATAAAGCAATGGATACCAGAACAAGATCAGATAGTGCTTTTTGACCATACCAAGAAACTACGCGAGAGAAAATTGATCACCGACTCCACTGTCGAGCTCAAGAGGGAGAGGGACACTCTACTACTTGTAAGAAAGAAGTCGCCCGGAAGGTCAAGGTCGCGATCCAAGTCGCGATCCTGGATGTTTACATGATTGAAGAGAGCGGCTAGCGTGGGCAATGATGACGACGCTTAGTAAACGAGGCCAACGAATTTTTACTTGTATGGATGGTGGCTCGCATGCGTCCTGTTTGATTTGAGATATCTCCCTTCCGTTCGCTATCATTCTGGCGTTCCAGAGTCTGCTGGTGTTGGGATTCGGAAATATCGTGACCTTTGTGGGCGAAAAATTAGAAGTTTTGGGATCTCTACCTATTCTAAGCATCCCTTTCAATCTCTCTGTTAGTCTCCACAACATCGACAACATCTCTCCTAGGATGCAGAGGCATCTCCCTCCTCACCTTTTCCAACCCTCCCAAATCGACCTCACCCACACTAATCTCCGGCTCGCCCTTCCATTCCTCGACACCACCCGCTTCAGCGATGACTTTTCCCCAGGGATCCACAATCATACTGTGTCCATAGCTCACCCTCTTTTCATTATGTGCCCCAACTTGTGCTGCAGCAATAACATACGACTGTGTCTCAATGGCTCTCGCCCGCAGCAGTGTTTCCCAGTGGACTTTACCAGTTGGCACCGTGAAGGCGGAGGGATATGTGATGATCTGAGCACCGAGATCACGGATGCGGGCAGAGAGCGCAGGAAATCGCAAGTCGAAGCATATCATCAAGCCCATCGAGCCGAGATTTGTCGGGAAGGGAGGGAGGATTGAGGATCCTGGCTCGACGCTCTTACTTTCTCGGACTAGCACCTCCCGGAGTCAGCATTCCCATTTGCGGATTCAATTTTGAGTAATTATTTGTCTGGGGAATAAGAAGGGTAAGTTGCTCCTGCAACAGGTCTCGCGACTTGGAAAGCTGTCTCAAACAGGAAGAGGTAAGCCCGAAAACTGCCTTACGCATGGGGCCGCCTTTGATCTCAACATCAAAGAGATGGAGTTTCTGGTAGCGCTGGGTGACCATTCCTCCTTCATCGATCCAAATGAGCGTGTTTTTGACCCTTTTTCCTCCTGTCGCTGGCTCATGAATGCCAACGTTAATTGGCAATTTTGCTTGTGAAGCTTCGTGCTGTAGACCCTTCACGAAAGGGCTGTCTTCTGTAGAACGAGCTAGAGACACAGTCTCTGCGGGCGAGGAGGCAATGTAGTCGCATGCTTCGGGTAGGAAAAGAGCCTAGGGTAGCTAAGACGCTGAGTGGATGGGCGACATCGCAGGACTTATGAATGCTGACCTTTGCACCAGCTGCAACCGCTTTTCTGACCAATATCTGACATTGGGCAAGGTTGTGGGACATGCTCGCCGTTGAACATATCTGGCCCACTGCCTGTGATAGATATCAGAGCTGCATAGGTAATTATTGGATTTACATATAGTTTGCCTTACCACGATTGCCATAGTGGATGACTATTTCCAGGACAGATAAATCCGGCCTCAGAGTGTCAGAAAACGACTGCAATGTTTGAAAGATGTTCGAAAGATGGATAGATAGGTTCGTGAGTCGTGGGTAGCTGTCTTAAGGGATCGCCTCAGGGATGGCCCGGCAGCGGGTCGGCAAGAGCTGACGTTCAAGTTCTTGGCTCCAACCATTCACACTTCTGACACCAGCAAGGCATTTAACCTTTGATACAGGCATTGTGGCTCCTGTTTTTTAGCTGACGGCATTTTCATTACATTGCAACATTCAGCTAGGTATTCCTGGACAGCAGTGTCCGAGAGTTGCGAGGGAAATTTTGATCTGATACGCTTCCACTCCAAAATCATTCTCTCTCGGCAGAGAATGGCATAATTTAGTTGCATGCGAGGGTCTCCGGAGTCCATCAGTGCAAACCGTAGACCTCAGATATTTGATGCACTATGTTCTTGAATTCTCAGGCTTCGGAGCAATCTACGGATCGCGCTTGAGATGGCATCACAGCCATCTACAACACCAAAGTCTTCAAGATGGGGCTCCTTCCTAGCTGGAGTGGAGTCGAGGCTGGATACCATTTTGGCAGACGAAGACACGAGACCCTCAGCGCCGAAGACAGATGGAGGTAAACAAGAGCAACCAGGGAAGACGGATGGCATGGCAGCCTCCACGGCCGCAAAGCCGACACCTTCGAGAACTGCCTCCGCCAATCGAGCTCAAGAGCGTCTCAATGAGAAGCTAGCAAAGGCAGTGGCCAACCGGACTCTTGCCAAAAGGGGTGATGTTTCAGTATCTCCTGGTGTACCTTCATGGACAGCCAGTCCTACAAACATTGCGGCCAGTCCAAGGACAAGTTCAGACCGTCAAAGGGAATCACAGGGCGAGCAGGATGGCGAAACTAAGCAAGGTAAGAGTGAGCAAGAGGTGGCATTTGGTGAAACAGTCACAGTCACAGCCAATTGGACGAGCGAAGATCAGGAGCCTCAAGATCAGGGTTTTGAAGTAACATGCACAGGGCCACAGCCTGCAATCCAGTCGCCCGTGGCTACTTCAGAAGATACCAAAGACGACTCCAGTATCCCACGCCCTTCACTCGACTCTCGTGGCTCAATTTCAACGCGGCAGTCTCTGGAGTTGACACGGGCTACGACACCCAATGCAACTGACTCACCTAAATTGAATGGTATCGTTGTCGATTCAAACTTGAACATGCCGGAGGAATACGAGAAGATGATAGAGCAGATGCGATCAGATTACGAAGCAGCTGAGCTAAGGCGCCAGGAAGAGACCCATATATACTTGGAACGGATAGATGCTCTACAATCCAAGCTACAGTATTTGACTAAAAGCGCTGCCGAAGTTGCCAAAATTGCGTCAGAGGAGGCTCAATCGGGTAGCCTTGAGCACAAGATGGCTACAAAGAACGAGAAAATCGCATTGCTAATTGAAGAGGGTCAAAAGCTCTCTCAGACTGAGCTCAAACATATGAGCATCATCAAAAAACTGCGGATGAAGTCGACCGAAGATGACAAGGTTTTAGCTGATTTCAAGCGGACGACTGAGAAAAATGAAAAAATGGCTCGGGAGGCTCAGGAGAGAGCGAAGCGGGCTGAAAGTGCCGAAAAGCGAGCACTGGAAAGGCTCAAGTCGTTCGGGAGAATTGAAAAGGACCTGGAAAATGTCAGGGCAGACCGAGATGCCAAGGAATTGCTTGTGCAGGATCTTCAGATCGAGCTCTCGCAGGCAACCTCCGCCGCGAAAGAAGCGGAAGTCAAAGCCAATGCTGAAGCACTATCGGCAGAGAGGAGACATGTGACAGATCTGACAGATGAACTTTCAAGCATTCAATCTGAAAAAGAGCTAGTTGGGAAACAACACCAAAATGAGCTGCGGGAGCTCAAAGAGAGAGCCGAACGAGAAAAGGAGCGAGCCAGGGTCGCCGAGGTAGAACGACAAGGCGAGCAAAGTATCCTGGAAAGTAGGCTAGAAGCCTACCGCGCTCGAGCTGAAGAGGCTTCCGCTGGCCAAAATGGGGACGTGCAGGCCAAGCTTCTTCGCCAGGTTGAGACCTTGCAAAATCAGTATGCCGTTGCTAGTGAAAATTGGCAGGGTATAGAGGGATCGCTGTTATCTAGGGTTAATACTCTGGAGCAAGAGAGGGACGACATCGCCAAAAGGGAAGCCGATATACGGCGAAAGGCTCGAGAAACAGTATGGTCTTCATTCGTGACCCGTTCCGTTGACACATCGCTGACTTTCAGCAGAGCATGAAGTGTAGGCGAATGGAAGAGGAGCTTGAAAGGGCCAATGCTAAAGCAGAGGATATGGATCACGAGCTCTCTTCCCGCAGCATCCAACTTGCTACTCTCAATGAGCGATTGACCAAATCTGAGGCCGAAGTCACAGCAGCAAGAGAGGATCTTAAAGCGGAACGTGAAGCATGGGAAGCGCGCCAAACGCAACGAATGGAAGACGAAAAGGCTCGCATCAGAGAAGAAACTGCGCGGTCAAATACTCCAGACACACTCTACCATCAATTCCGCACCGAGTCCCCAACTATCCATAATCGCACACGCAAATCCTCCAATGCGGACCGCAGCCCACATACCCGCCGTATTCAAGGTCTCGCAATTACTGTGGCTACCAGTCACCCATCTAATGAACGGCCGCTCAGCAGCCGCTCATCCTCACAGCCTTTGCACAATTTACAAACTTCAAACCTCGAGTACCAGCGACCTGTGTCTCGTCATGATTCTTTGAGCACTGTGCCCCAATTATCTGTCAACAATGGTGTGCCTGGAACGCCCTCGGTAGATGACAATGATGACTTCTTTGAAGTCCAGACCCCCGCCACCCCTGAACGAACTATAAACGATGTGATCTCTGCCTCCACTGTCGGTGCCGGTCCCTCTGTCCAATTAGTCGAGCGCATGTCCGCTGCAGTTCGGCGTCTCGAAAGCGAGAAAGCTAGTCACAAAGATGAGCTCAGTCGACTGTCTGGTCAGAGAGATGAAGCGAGAGATCAGATTGTTGGTCTCATGAAGGAGGTGGAGGAGAAGAGAGATTGGGAGAGCAGGGTCAAAGAATTAGAAAAGGAGGTGATGAGGGTGGAGGAGAGGTATCTTACTACGCTTGAGATGCTTGGGGAGAAGAGCGAGCGGGTGGAGGAGCTGAAGGCTGATGTGCAGGATTTGAAAGGCATGTATCGGGAGTTGGTTGATAACACTATGCGGTGATTGGCTCTACTTACGAGTACAGCATTCTGGGGCGTTCTAGTGGTTCTGAGTGCTAGCGACCTGGGGAACAATCCGTTCAGGGTACGGATAACTACTTCGATTCTCCAATTTCCACACCTTCTCTCTCCGCACTTTGCAATATGAAATGTCGTATCTAGAATAACATTTAGTCACACCTAGACGCAAGCATTATTTCATGCCTTACCTTCCTGTCCGGTGCCAAATCAATTGCCAGGTTCCCATCGACGTCTTTCTTGTCCGTCTCAGCGCCGGCTTTTAGCAATAGCAAAGCAGTGTCGCCATGACCCTCCGAGATGGCTGACAATGATCAGAATAAAATATTTTCTTGCTCCACGAGAACAGAATGCATGCTTACCATGATGCAAAGCAGTGAGGCCGGAAATGTCACTAGCATTTAAAGGACTCTTGTTCTCAAGCATTAGATTCACCATAGGTACTGAACCTATAGCAGCAGCCCGGTGAAGAGGTAGCTGCCCTCGCTTGTCTTTCACACGAGCTGTGGCTCCATGGGAGATAAGTTTCCGCGCTGTTTCGAGGTTGTTTTTTGAGGCTGTGAAATGTAAAGCTGTCTGAGGACAAGCAAAATCAGACTTCCGTTTTCTGTCTAGAATATAAGATGAGATAGATATGGAAAAGAATCTAACCTGTCCGCTATAGTCTGGACCCGTAGAAAATAAGTCAGCATGAGAATGCTGCAACATTCATTCTCCGAGGCTTTTGGTCAATTAGGCATTGTGGAAACCTACTCTTCGCATTTACATCCGCTTCCTTGCTCAGCAGTAGATCAATTAGACCGTCGCCATCTCGTAGACTCGCAGCAATCATCAAGGGCGTCCAGCCTGAAGCATCCTGCCCAACATGTAAGCAATGATCACCAAGAATCCTTTTTCCTAGTGTAGAAAGTACTTGAACATCGGGCTCGAAGTCCTTTCGCGACACCAGTAGCTCAACTACAGGCATATGATTGTAGGAGACTGCCCAATGAATGGGTAGCCGTTCGTCAAGATCTCGCTTTGTGGCAAGCCGAGGATTGGCCTAAAACGGAGAGTTAGTTTAGCTTCTAGCCCTCACTTTGGAGAGCCAGATATGTACATTGAGAAGAGATTCTACAGCTGCAGCTATGGTATCGTAAGCCAGCGATGCGATGTCAAAGCGGCAAACATGGCGTACTTCTGCCCTCTCGGGCTGCCTCATGAATCGCAAATTTGGACTTTTGTTCCGAATCCATAGTAAGAAGGGAGTATGATAATTCGTTGTGATGGTGCAGAGCGAGAACTCAGAATGCAGAGTGTCTGTTGAAAGGACATATTTCAGCTTGCTACTTTACTGATACATTGACCAAAGAAGCTTAGCTCTGTATAATTTGAAACAACGGCTTGTATTTTACTCTTTACGAGTGGGATCAATCTTTATCCCAGTCTCCGCAGTCTATAAAATTCACACGAGACGCTATCCTATTGTATTCTAAAGAAATGACTGCTGTCTCCGCGCCTGGAGTCTCACTTGCAAAGAGTTCCGCTAAGAGGACAAGGGAGCTCTTTGGGTCTGACTACACCACACCAGCACCATACTTTGCCGAGAGGCCCCTGGAGAATCCTTTCCAACTCGCAGAACGAGCTGGTCTAGCTTCACGAATACGAAGCGAATATGAAGATGTTCGAGAGCTTCCTCCGGCTCTTGCAGCGAAACAGAAGAATGCTGCTGCGGGAGCACGCCGGAAAAAAGTCAAGCAAGAAGCATCCGACTCTCAAACAGCCAAAATGATTGAGGGTATTCCACTCAAACTCGAGGCGAACAGAGGGTCATCTACAGCTCTGACATTGCGTGCGTCTGGACCTGGGGCTACACCAAATACTAATGGAACTACGACGGGGCGCTCTCCATCGAGCTTAGTACGGAGGGAGAACATACAACAACCGAAGCCTGACTGGCATGCGCCATGGGAACTTATGCGAGTCATATCAGGTCATCTGGGCTGGGTGCGGGCTCTGGCTATAGAGCCGAACAACCAGTGGTTCGCGAGTGGAGCTGGGGATCGAACGATCAAAATCTGGGACCTGGCGTCTGGGTCGTTGAGGTTGACACTCACTGGACATATATCGACTGTACGAGGACTCGCAGTTTCGCCTAGACATCCGTACCTTTTTTCATGTGGGGAGGACAAGATGGTCAAATGCTGGGATCTAGAGACTAACAAGGTCATACGGCATTACCACGGGCATCTTAGCGGTGTCTATACACTAGCGTTACATCCTACCCTGGACGTGCTAGTCACGGGAGGTCGAGATGGTGTTGCAAGAGTGTGGGATATGAGGACAAGAAGCAATGTCCATGTACTCAGCGGTCATAGGCAGACAGTCACGGATCTCAAATGCGAAGCAGTTGAACCCCAAGTCATTACTTCATCGCTCGACACGACTGTCCGACTCTGGGACTTGACAGCTGGAAAGACTATGGGCGTTTTGACCCATCACAAGAAAGGCGTCAGAGCTCTTGCTCTCCACCCTACAGAATGGACCTTCGCTAGTGGCAGCGCGGGTAGCATAAAGCAGTGGAAATGCCCCGAAGGCGCATTTATGCAGAATTTCGACGGACAGAACGCTATTATCAACACCCTGAGCGTGAACGAAGACAATGTGCTCTTCTCTGGCGGCGACAACGGATCAATCTCGTTCTGGGACTGGAAGACAGGCCATCGCTATCAGTCGTTGGACACTACTGCGCAGCCAGGATCTTTGGATGCGGAGTCTGGCATCTTCGCTTCGGTATTCGATAAGACGGGGTTGCGGTTGATATGTGGAGAGGCAGATAAGACTATCAAGGTCTGGAGGCAGAATGCTGATGCGACACCCGAGACGCATCCGCTTGAGTGGAAGCCGACCCTTGGCCGTCAAAAATTCTAAAAAGTTCTAGGATTATGATTCAATTGGCTCGGAGCATTTGATAATCAATTACTTCTAGGTATAATCCTACCAGAGCGTAGGCGTTCAGGCTTCCAGGGGTATCACCGCAAAAATGCTTCAGGGCGACAAAGGCAGTAACAACCCGCCCCCCAATTCTATCCAAACGCCAATCCTCTCACCTCCACATCGTCTTTCAATGCAAGCTTGACCTCCTCATCGCCCACTCCCAACCTGACCTTCCCAACCCTATCACCCCTTCTCCCGCCCTCCAACCCAATCACGCCGGCTTCTGCCAATTCCGCAGCGGCGAAACCCATGCCTAACACTCTGGGCAAGGCGCCTGCCTTTGCCCCTCTCTTAAGCCCTAGACTCACGCCATTCTCTTGGCCTGCGCTCGCAGCACCATCGGTCAACAGAAAATCATGGACGTTCGGGTTGTCCGCTGCCATCAAACCTAACCTTTTCGCCTCCTCTATCACATCGCCCAGTACACACTCATTGACTCCGCTTCGTCTTGTGCGTGCTAAAAGGGCTGCTAGTAACAATTTCGCGGCTAGTGGTAAGGCTTTCAGATACTGCTGTAGAGGACTGGATGTCGCCTCATTGATCGCTTGCTTGACTGTTGCAATGGTGACTTTGCACCCTTGGAGCTTCTCATGCGCAAACGCAACACCATTCCTCTCCTTTCTCCTCGCCGATTTGCTTGGTGTAGCCAGCAGTGGGTCTTCAGTGGCAATGTTCTCACCGTCAGCGATCTCAACGGCTCGCCGACAAATATCGAGAGCACGTCTAGCGTCGCCGCTTACCGCTGCGACTTTTCGACTGGCGAATTGAATGGCGTCTGGATCGACGATGTTGTCTGGGACGTACGAAAGGCGGGAGCGGATGATCTCTTGCAATTGTTCGTGCGTATATCCCGGGAAGAGTATCCGAGTCAAGCCAAGCCGACTGCTAATCTTATTGCTCAACGTCCGCTCTGGCAGATCCATGGTATTAGCCACAGCCAGCACGATCAATCGACTGTGACGCAGGCCAGGCCAATTGAAGAAATTGTACATGACACTCTGGTTCTTCGTCACAAGCTGGTCCAGCTCATCCATCAGCACTACACACGGCACTCTTCTCGGACTTGGATGGTCGAATTCTCGTTCCAGCAATCCCAGAGCATGCGATGGGCTCACTCGATCTCCTTTCAATGCCTCCCACAAAAGCGAATAGCTTTGATGTGGATCCGCAACCTTCATGCCGTTAATTTCAACAAAGATGAAGTCATCCAGCTCTTCCGCCTGCACGCTCGCGTTCAACTGACTAACAACTTCACGGACTGTGGCCGTCTTGCCTGTGCCTGGCGTGCCTGAGATGTAAATGCATGCGCCAGAGCCAGCGGAAATTGCTGCTTCGAGGTGGGTATAGACGGTGTCGAATTCCGCAGCGCGGCAGGGAAGCGTGAGGGGGACGGAGGAGACATGGAGGTTCGTACGTGCTAGTTGGAATGGGGAAGATGTGTGGTGCGGAGAGAGAATGCGGGTGGAGAGCGGAGTGAAGGTCAGGGGTTTCTTTATGACTATGCGCTTGTGCGTTGGGGTGGTCAATTTCTGAGGAGTCCGCTTCGCTTTTGAAGTTGGAGTCGAAGCTTGAGAGAACTTTCGTTTCTTGCTTGGCGTCTTGGGCTCGTCTGGCTCGTTGCTGGGATCCCAGTCATCCGCAGGATCTTCGTTAGCAACATCACCCTTTTTCCTCTTCCTTGTTGCCTTGGTCTGGGTTTGGACCCGCTCGATCAATGCGAGTATATCATCAGCAGACTGGTATGTGTTCCCCCAATCAAATTCATCGGTGTATGTAGCTGTTCGAGTATTACAACCTCTCCGGCACATGAAGATCTTGCCGTAGTCCTTGGACGATCGAGGGACTTTTCCGGAGGGGTGCTTGGACTTGAAAGTCTCGGCCGAGACGATGGAAGCTCTGCCGTTGATGGAGGTCAAGGGGTTTACATCCCATGAAGGAGTGATGTAGACTTCATACTAGTGGATAATTAGCTTCGAAGGACCCCGTGAATGGACTCCGAACATACCGGCAGCGCATCCGTTCTCTTCTTCTGCTTATTTCGGATCTCCTTCTCCGTAGAAAACCACATGAAGTTCGCTGCCTTCTCTCCATCATCGTTTTCCTCGAACGTGCAGATCAGGCCAATCCATGCTTCATTTGTGCCCTCCGCTTTTAGCAAAACGCAGTCGCCGATCATGCATTGGAAGTCTCCCATACTAGCTCCCACTATGTTCCGCTCATCATCGGCTCTCTTTGCTGGCTCCTTTGAGTAGATCCATTCCCATGGAAGGTCCTCGAGGCCCAATTCATCGTCCGAGTCTTCTCGGGCTACACCGCCGACGGAGAGGTATCGTCTTGCACGTTCAGCTTTTGACTTGGTGGTCCTGGGGGAAGAAGGTGTTCTGTGAGGCATGCTTGCACTATTCGTACGCTTCCTCGGAAAATCAAGACGTCCATTCAAGTGTTGCAGCAAATGCAGTGGTCGAGGGGCACAGGGAAACGCGCCGACGCGTCACGCTAATGCAAGCACTTTAGCTTTCCCTTTTTTGGCCCAGACCCATGCTATTTGTTGGTAAATTCCTCCAAAATCTCGACACTATCAATATCAACAAGGAGCTTCTGGCGCTGTTGAGCTTTTCCACTGAAGCAGATTTCTCACGGATGACTTACACGAGAAGTTGAAAGTCCTCAAATTGGCCTGTTTTGAACAGCTTACCAGCGCAACGTCACGGGAGCCTCTAGGAGAGATAAGCGGATTTCTACAATGTCATGACTGGGAAGCAATGGCTACCAGTCATACGGGCTGCATGGTCCCGTCCTACTCTTGCCTTGAGAGCCAAAAGGCGTCCAGCGTTCTCCACCAAGCCGGATGATATCAAGCCCGAAGCCTCCCAAACGGCCCGCTCTCGAGTCGTCCTCATCACTTCCCGCCTGCCCAAACTCTTGCAGGGCTACACTACACCCTTGATCAATGCGCCCCTGACTCACATATCTGCGTTTCTGCTCCTTCATGAGTTGACTGCTGTTATCCCATTGTTTGGACTGGCTGCGACGTTCCATTACACACAATGGATGCCTCCGTTCATCAGTGAAGGGAAGTGGGTTAGTGACGGGGTTGAGAAATTTGGGAACTACTTCAGGAGGAAAGGTTGGCTGGGTGAAGAGGGCAAGGCCAGGAGGTATAGATGGTGGGGAAGGGGTGAAGGAGGGACTAGGATCGTTGTTGAGTATGTCTGCTTTGGCATTGCCAGTTGCCTTGAATGAAGCGGTCTGGAATCTTCACAGCTGACCAATGCAAAGACTCGCCACGGCATATGCAATTACCAAGGCGTTACTGCCACTCAGATTGATCCTTAGTGTCTCGGCAACGCCCTGGTTTGCCAAGGTGGCCATTGTGCCGTCCACCAATTTAATTAGGAGGATATTCACAAGGAGGAAAAAGAAGTAGCGGTGCTGATGGCGAAAGGAGTAAATGTTTCGCTATAAAAGACAATCTCAGACAGCAAGGTAGTGACTCAGGAGCCAATGCAGATTACAGGGCGAATGTCTGCTATAAAAAATATCTCTCCCCCTCTTTACAAGTCGCACAAGTCCTTACAAGGGTTATCTTCCAGTAATCTGAGGAAAGTCGACAATTGCAACCCAGTCTAGTTCCTTCATCGAAGTTGCTGCAAGACTCTACAGCTGCGGGGCCCCGACTCGCTAATTCCAATACAGCATTATGCATTCATTATATACGTGGCAGGTTCTGGACTGCGTTTCTGTGCTTGCTCACGGATGATTGGAAACACTAGCCTCCTAAAGTATGCTGCCAAACTGCGAAGGAGCACGTGGGTTGGGTCCAACACTTCAGTATCGAAGTGGAATATGCGATCACCTCGGGATTATATGTATGATGCCGGTAAATAAACAGTCCCAGTCCCAGTCACACTCATTCATTTGGGCAACACTAAAAACCTTTGCGTGCCTACCGTACTAGTACCTTAGTTTACTTTACTTTACTTTATTTACGAGATTGCAGGATGTACGTATCCGCTCAAAAATTCGTCGATTTGGAGCCTTGTGAAGGATCCGTTTGCTCGCCATTCATCCTCAGCCTTCACCCTCGCAATTCACCCTTGGCATTCATCTCCAGCATTCATCCCCAGCATCCTTCCCCAGCATCTCAGCATTCATTTCAATAGGCGCTAGAACGTCCGCATTCCCCACTACATAATACACCAACGTCCCTCGATTTTGCTCCTCTGCTACCATCATTCCTACATCTTCCGAGCATCCTTCCCGGACCCTGCTCACAATTTTTGTTTTGGTCTCCATGTTTCAATGGAAGGTACCATTGCAAAAGTGAGTGTCAACTTCACATCAGATTCCGCTGCAGTCCCCGTTCCTGTAGTGCTGTCAGCTTCAATCTTTTGTCACACAGACTTGGGATCTGAACACACAAATGACAGCCAACTTGACATCAAATTCCACGGTGATATTGGAGCTTTATTGTACAAGTCGGTCGGTCCTCCGAACTTGTGCATTTAATGCTGTGACGTCTATCTGTCGGCCTCAATATCTGTCACACAAACTTGGGCCTTAATCAAACAAGTGAGAGCCAGTTTCATGCCAAAATCGGCGGTGACCTTTGCATCAACACTGAGTAACTCCACACAATATGTCACCAAGCAAAACCTCTGACAAGCCCTGGCAAATGGTAGGCCGTGCCAAGCAGAAGAACCGAGCTCCGTTACAAACAGCTTCCAATGGTCCAGGTCTAAAAATTCCTCAACCTCCTACACAGATGGCTCCAGCCGACCGTAGTTTACTAAATGTTCAACCAGTCCTACAGGAATCACCCAACGGCAGAAGTTTACCAAACACTCAGCTTCCTTCACAGACTCCAGATGGCTACGGTCCATCGAGAAGCCGGCCTGCAGTACTCATTGATTGTGGCCTGGAGAACCCTCAGCCTCCCATACGGCCAGCCCCTACCGGTCCGAGTGTATCAAGATCCCAGCTTGTGTCTTCGCCAGCTCCTAATAGGCATGTCCCGCCAAAAATTCCACCTCAACCGAAGCTTGCTCTAAAAAAGAAGGAAGACATTCCCTATGAGATCAAGAATGCAAGGGAGTGGGATCCGAAGAGACGACTGGGAGGCGATTCATCATCTGAGAGCTCTGACGACAACGATTACTACGCTTCGGACTATGATGAACACCCGCAAGTATTTGGAGAAAGCTCCAGCATCATGGCAGACGATGGGTTTCAGACTGTGGTCAACAAACGCTCCCAACCCACTGCACGTCTTCGAAGCCAGCCGCCAGATCATCTCAAAGCCTACCCTCACGGCAAGCCCCCAGGTCAGCGTCGAGCCCATCCTCGAGCCAATTTTACCTACAAGAGAGATAATTTAGCCAGAGCCGCCTTCCGGAAGAGACTAGAGCCTACTGGTAGATTCATGCTACCCAAAGATTGCCCTGATATTGAGCCGAATCAAAAGAAAATGTACGACACGTTCGACCAGATAGGGGTTCGTCTAGGATCGTTCGTCCGCCCACCTCAGCACGTGAAGGATCGTGAGCTTCTCTTGTGGGGAGACGCTCGTCAGGTTCAGGCCACCATAGCCGAACTTAATCGTTGGCTTGTCAATCGTCCACAGATTGACTTGCCGCGAACATCCATGGCCAAGGACAAATTCGCCAAGGAGTTGTCAACTATAGGTGATCAGTATTATCGATTGAGGAAGAAGATGCAGAAGGAGGCAAAGATTCTAGAATTCCAACAACTGCCAGCAGAAGGCCGAGTCTTCTCACATACGGGTACTTTTATATGGCCGATCGAGGAGGTACGGCCGGACGATATTTTGGGTTCGAGCTTGGAGGCTTTTGATCCCATTCGCTTCCAAAACCACTGCCACATTGTCTTCGACAACAAATTGTCATCCTTTAGGATCTTCAGCGACAAAGAAGAGTACGTGAAAAAGACCATGGATCGTATGGTAGGGACGATGAAAGAGTACATTGCGAAGAGCGTCCGACCTGATACAATAATTTTAGTAGAGCCACCGAGTTCATCGGCGATCAGAATGGATGTCAAGGTACTTCCTGCCTCCCTTAATGGTCCAAAGGCGGGCAAAAGTATGGTCCCTATGTTGATAGGGAGAACAATGGACCCCGAGGCTCGCGAAGAATGGCTCAACGAGAGCAATGAATTGACGATGAAGAACAATCACCGCATGGAGCTATCACTACGAAAATGTATCGCGAATCTACCTCATTACCGTGGTCTGGTTCGGATGCGCGTTCAATTTGGGACGTTTGCCTTGAAAGTATTCCGTTGGAAAGAAGGGGCAGACTCCACTCCCATTGAAGAATTCATGGAGAACATGACTATGTCAGGGACAAAGGGCGTGATGATCAGAGAGTAAGTCGATGCCTGGACCGTCTCTGTACCCTACTTACCTCGATACCTAGTCTACAGATCAAGAAAGACGCAACGACGATTTTAGCCAAAGTTCAAAACGCCACTGATCTATTCCTGCCAGTAGACAGCTCCAACATTTCCCTTGATGAGGTCGTGCCGTCGTTCAGTGCCTGCTTCGAATTTGGAAATTCGGATAGCCCACCAATGAACCTCACGCTCGAACTGAGTAGTAGTCCGGCCGCTCCGACCATATATGAGAAAGTCCAAGAGCTGTGGACAAGGATGGATCGGCGAGACAATGCGGTCCCCTTGGAAGCATTCACGGCTCGACTCGACGGGTATATTCTCCGACGTCTTTCCTCAGTCGCTTTACTGACATTTTCTTAGTGGAGCTTCTTGGAAGCTTCAAGTCTCAACTGAAAACAGCATCGACTCAAGTCGACTCAATCTCAAGATGACGGGATTTGCGGAGAGCGTCAAGTTATCAAAGATCCCAAGGACCAGGATCGAGCTCACTGGCCAGCGAGTGTTTACCTGGGAGAAAGATCTCCCAGGCGTCTTGCAGCCCTCAGCGTTTCAGCAAAAGACGGCCTTGAGATATCGACTAGCCCACCAACCAGAGTGGGAGTTTGAGATCGCCCGGTATGACAACTATGGTGATCCAAAGAACGAAAACGTCCCAGTGGAGACGAATTGGGGCGCTACATTATATGACTCAAATTGGGACTCCACTCTCACGGCCAATTCCACCTTGGGAATTGGGGAAGCAGCTAGATGGGAACCCAGGCTCGAGACTTTCTTCCCATCGAGGCCTGGGGCTGCCGATATGGAAGGAGTGGATCCTGGGGTGACAGAATTTTTAAAGAACGTGGAAGTCGTCACTAGATTCATTGACAGTATCAAAAGAGGACTACCCCACCTCAGGGGTTAGGTCGGTAGCTGACTATCAAGACATGAGAACTGAACTTTGAAAGGGGGTGGGGCTCAACGTTCGTCTCGTGGGAAATTTTTCAAAAACCATGTCAACATTTTCATTGGCATGTTAGTATTAACACAGCGGGGTCGCGATTCCTCTGTGACTGACTTCTCATGAAACGTTCTCTTCTCCGGGCGTCGAAGGTACCCAATACATTCAACTTCCGAGAGGAAGAACAAGAGTTCGTGGCAGGATACCATTAGGGCTTGGTCCGGTTCATCCACATGATGAAAATACGGCTTGATCACAGGAGCGAGTGTGCGAATAGATTCTATGAAAGCCCTCAGGCTGAATTCTGGTGGTATTTCTCGGCTCCAAGAGCTCGAGCGCTCGCCGGCGTCTTTTTCATTAAGCTTCTCATGTTGCTCCAAGCAGACGCTTCTCGAGTTCTCGTGCATTCTCTTCTTCGACCGAATGTGCACAGACCCTCGACAGATCTCAACTATGATGATCAGGCTTCGGCCTCCTCTCGATCCATATCAAATCCCTAGACAATGATAGGCCAGGGTTTGGCTCAGCCGTCGGCTTTAGCTTAGCCTATCAATACCCAGTCCGCATGCAAATACTTCACATCCCATCATTGGCTCCACTGTTGTTGCTTTCACTAATCACTTTCTGCCGTAATACTACAAACATCCGCAGTCAGCCGTTTCGCAACCCTTCCCTTCCCCTTCACCTTAAAGTAAGCAAACAGCGATCATGCACTCACCATCTTCGACGACACTCAAATTCCCCTGCTTCCCCTGTACGATCTTCTCCAGATCCTGTAGATTCTTTCCGAGCTCCTCAACCTTTCGGGAATAGAATTCGCGCGCAGCTGGTGGTGTCTGGTTTTTCTTCTGCTTAGCTCAAGGGCTTTCACTAGACCAGTGTAAATTTTTCCCGAAGAGGTTGACGTACCTTCTCGACGTAGAAACCTGTTCCAATATCCACCAACACCACGTCTGTAGATGCCAATTTTCCTGGTACGTAGAGTGAGGATGTCAGAGGGACGAGGATTGGCGTGCCTGTGGTGGACGAGTTCTTAGCGTCTGTGCTCGTGGTCGCTCCCTTTTCCTGATTTCCTCCCCAGGATCCTCCTCTCCAACCTCCCACCGCCGATCCCTCCTCCCCATGGAGCCGTGTAAACCACACACAAGCCCCCTCGCACTACACATCATCCCAGCCTCTTCCAACCCCAACCCCCCCCCCAACATTCCTGCCCTCTCAACAGGAACAAAACCAACATACCCTCATCCCTCCCCAGCCCATCCCTAACACTGACACCGCAATCCCTAAACTTCGCCTGCGCCGCCTTAAGCTGGCTGAAGGATGTTGTCAAATGCTGCAGTTCTTGCGTGAGCTGGTTTTTAATGTTGTTGAGTTGGGCGGTGGGGAGGGAGGAGAGGTCGACTGATTCTTTCTATCAGCTGTGGATTTTGTGGGGATGATGTGGGCTATTCTGGGGGGGGAGGATGATGGAGGGATTATAGGGGAGCTTACTGGTTTGGGGTTGGGATTGGGTGGCTGAGGCCATTATTGAAAGGGTCTGGCAAAGGGGAAGAGGGAATGTGAGGTGAGCGTTTTGAAGGTCTTGGCGTAGCGGAGGCAGCTCCTTTCTCTCCGTTCCAACTTTTCTTGCTCCAACCATCATCACCATCCACTTGTTTACATCTACAGAGCTCCTTGTGTCATGTTTCTTTGTCAAGATTTGTACTTTAGTATTCTAATCTGGGGTATCAAGTCTTGCAGAGTTGAAACAGCACGGGTATCTATCTATCTAACTTATTGTTGCTCTCTTAATTGAACGTCTTGTCAAGGATCGCATAGAATTTGTTCCTACAATTCGTGAGCATTGGGTTTCCTCGCCTACACCTGCATTGGGCCAGCTTACTTTGGAGGCCGTGGCACGTAACTTCTTGTATATGCCTCAATCATATCAACGTCCTTCACTGCGAATTCTCCAGTCAGTAGATTCCTTTCCAGGATCAAAAGTCAAGTCATGTGACAGTCGCGAGAGTAATCATGCTCCCGCAACGCGTCTCGCCACTCAAGTAAGGGTACAGAATAGGGCACCAAGGGCTGGAGAATATACTTACACAAATCGACCTCATTAGGGCCTAGCCACCTCGTCTTCTTATAGAACTTCCAGAAAACGAACAGGATCGGGAAGACGCCGATCATTGTGTACGAGAAGAGGAAGGTTGGAATGCTCCACTGTCCGGGCAGAAAGACAGTATAGCCTCCAACAAAGGTCATGACGAAACACCCAGACAGCGCGTACCATGCGAGGTAAGGCTGGAATCGGCCTTTGTAGGGCAGAGAATCTCTTGACATGCCTTGAGCGTCACAGGCTTTTTTGAATCGAATGAATGTAAAAGACATGACCGAGAAATTGATAAGCTGAGAGGCCGTGACCTAACCAATGTCAACGAAGAAGGAAGATTTTCGCCAATCTGATCTGACTTACCAGGTTGACGAACCACTGCAACACCACTGCGGCTCCATTACTGACCTGCAAAAAGCTTAACAGACTCAGTGCCAGCACCAATAACACGCAGTAGACTGGGACCCCGTTCCTCGTACATCTTGTGAATATCCTTGGTGCTTTGCCCTCCAAGGCCAATCCGAAGAGACTTCGACTCGCACAGTACACATAGCTGTTGCCAGCACTAAATGCCGCCGACAGAACCAGCGCATTCACAATGTCTGGCAGCACCGTGATGCCAAGTCGGTTCATTGCTACCACATACGGACTTGCGGCTGCTCCCGGCTCGGAGCTTGTGAACGCGTTTATAAGCTCCGGATCTGTGTAAGGCACATTGATCCCCACAGCCAGGCTACCCAGAACAAAAAAGGCCATCAGTCGTCCAAAGACCTTATTGTACGCCCTTGGCATCACCACCCGTGGATTTTCGGCCTCCCCTGCCGCCATGGAGACATAGTCAGGACCGGCGATTATAAAACTTGCTTGGATGAGGCATTGCAGAAACCCAAGAAAACGGCCAAGTGAGCCTGTCTTATAAAGCTCTGCGAACGAGCCAGGATTCTTCCAATAGCGAAAGCCAAAACGGTCGTGGTGTGGATTGCCACCAAGCATGGTGATGAATGTGTAGGCAATAAGCCCGACGATGAGTATCACTTTGCCCAGGGCGAGCCAGAACTCGGATTCGCCGTACCACTTCACCGCAAAGACATTGATGAATCTAATCTCGAGCTGTCAGCGATTCGTTGTACCCGCGTGAGAAGAGCATATACCCGTATAGGACGATGATGATGGCAATGATCCCGCCTGCGGGGACGGCGTCGCTCCAATAATGAATGATGAGATTACAAGCGACGACTTCGAATGGGACGAGCATGGCTTCGAAGACGAAGAAGTTGTAGCCTGCAGCGACACCGAAGGCCTCGTCGACATATCGGCCAGCAAACCGGATGAAGGGCGAGGAGATGGGAAGGTAAGTGACCATTTCAGCCATAGCTAGACAATCAATTGGTCAGCATTTTATGCAATCCTTGAGGGTATATCAATTTTGCTAATCGCTTTGTCGAGTCATGCCTGCCAATCTACACCACGGCACCGTTCTATAAAATCCTACGGCAATGTTCTCCGTGTCAATTTCATAGGGTCTCTTTTGGCTTCAGCCAGACTGCCAAGCTGCCAGGCTGCCGGAAAGCTGGTCGACGCGATCGCATTGTCTATTGGGCACCATCACAGCTTCACAAGGAGCGAAAGGAAAGCTTGTTTTCGTACAAATCGTAACACACAAGATGAATGTACACCTAGGTCACGGGCTGATAAGATACTGGGTCTTCCTGTTTTCAAGACAGGGGAGGACAAGAAGTACGCTCCCTCTCCCACCCAACGCGGGTATCCTCTGAGATACTCGCAACGATATTTTCCAAGTCGACAGGGATGGAGGACTTACCAGAAGGCGAATGCGATGAAAAGTGACCCGGGACCACCCTGAACAAGGCCGTGACCTGTTCTTGCCATCAGCAACTTCGGATTTTGCATTGGTGTGAACTCAATGCACCTATCTGCACATAGAGCGCTGTGCCGATTGTTCTGTGCGATGCCACGTATGTTCAGCGTTTGCCTTTGCAATAGGAATGCGGTTGGTTCCCTACATACCCTCCAATTCCAATCAGCTGTATATGCCTTGGCTTCAGCTTGCGGTGTGTGCTATCGAACAGGGGTTTGTTGGAATCGTCCGAGCCAGGCGAAGAAGCTCTGACTTGGTCGTCGACACCGTACGCGATTGGCGTTTCGTCCATACCATGGTTCTCGTTCTTCTCGTCATTGTGGATCAAACGCACATGGGCCATGGGGGGTTGCTCAAGGCTGGTGGAGGCCATGGCGGGGTCGAGGTTAGTTAGATAGACGCTGAGGCCCCAAAGGGAGAGGAGAGAGTAGTCGCAGGTGCGGATGGAGATGTGAAGGTAGGAGACTCGGTGGACAAGATAGGTGTGTAAGGTGTGTAAACAAGTGCCATATCATATCATGCAAAAAGGTAGGTGGAAAGAGATGGAGGAAATGTTACAATGCCGTGGGTACACAGGACCCCGCCAGTTCTTGTTTGCAATTGAGTTTTGGGGGTTGGAAGTTAGGGTCCAGCTCGGAGCTTTGCACAGCGCGCCCGAGACTCATTTTAGTGTGGGGCCATCTGCGGACCCCCAAGGCCCCCTCGGCCCAAAGACAGATTTCTCCGGCGACATCAATTTCTCAGTTTCTCAATTTCTCAGTTTCTCAATTTCGACGTCCATGAGTATTCGAGCAAATAGCATAAAGTACTTTATGGTGTAGATAATGGCTAGCAGACCAAGCTTTGTGGGTAAAGTAAGGTAGATACCTATTATTCGGGTGCCAAATATCGGCATCCCTTGGATCTGCCACTCAATGACCTACCTCCTCTACTTTATCTTCCAACGAGTATTCCTGACAATCAGCGCCATCGGAAACCCGATAATGGTCCGGCGATATACCCGTCTCGCACTGATGCTTATTAGTATTAAACTTCTTGCATCGTGGCTGCCATCTATGGCGGCAGGCTCAGAATGTAAAAGTACTAGTACTTCACCTTGAACCTGACTATCACTTCAAGCTACCGTTTGGCGGCAGCGGTATGCGTGTGAAACGAAGCGCTTCAGCCGGCTCATAACGACTTGACGGCTTCGTGTTGCTCAGCATGCGATATGCACAATGTGTTTCAAGTCTTTCGTACCTGGATATCAATCGCTTTTCCACCTTCATGTCCTCCATTTCTCTTCACGTTGCTTTGGTATTTTTCAGAATCCTCCATCAATGTCAAACTCCTCGTTGAGCTTTCAAGCTTGCTGAGTACGCTACCTGTCTACACAATCTTCCTCAAAACCCCTCGCTCCTTTATGAGACAGAATGTTCACGGCTTCATTACTGATAGTAGCGGCCATAATGGCAACCATCAAGGCTCTGCCTACGTCATCGAGTAGTATACTCCGGCTCCGTTGTCTAGAAGACAACGCTGAAGATGGATAGTGACAGGTTTCCTCATAAACTCGACCAGCCTCGACCAATCACTCAATACAGGCCTCGGTGAGCTGACCAACCAGACCAACATAAATCACATCATTGCGGAGAACTGCGGCGACAGAACTTTCGATGTTTACGAAAGAGTCGGCCAGATCAAAATGCTGGCAGAGTCCGCCCTCGACAATGCTCGGCTATACGGAGTGAACAGCCGGTTTGGATTCAAGGCCATGTTCAAGATGAACGAAGCCCAAGCGGCTGTCGTGGCAATGTTAGATCATATCTGCTCTTTCAGAGGCAAGGCGAATTTGAGACCTCGTCCAGATACTCTCTCATCCCCTCGTGTTTCCTGCGTGACCGAGGATTCTGTAAAACTCTACGATTATCTGAATTTGGGCTACGATCCTTGGCAAAGGTGTCTTGTAGGCGGCCCCCGCTCCACGCCCATTCAAGGATTCTACGCCGAGGAAACGATCTACACATTCTTGTGCCC
The DNA here is from genome assembly GCA_009733775.1 of Alectoria sarmentosa. NCBI lineage: Eukaryota > Fungi > Ascomycota > Lecanoromycetes > Lecanorales > Parmeliaceae > Alectoria > Alectoria sarmentosa. The sequence goes on from WOGZ01000023.1 coordinate 23,291, forward strand.
AGCCCTTTTTGTACAACCGCCTATGTCAAAAAGGAATCATTGCCCTTCTGTTACGGACAACACTTTTTCGGGGGACTCAGGAGTCTTTTATCAGAATTACCAGACGTATATCATGCTATACCAGTTCATTCGCTTTTACCTCGGGAACAACGCATTGACAGTGTATACCGATCCCAAAGAGCAGCTATCCTGGAATGATTGTGTACATTTAAACACGTTGGATTCCGTGCTCAATCCAACGAACCTTCAAATTTACATCGCGTGTAAGCAAATTCCAGTTCGGGACTCCATACAGAATTTGATCCATCAATTGATATGGATGTATGTAGTGGTATCCCAGCATTGTACCAGCTGGCCCAATCCTTTCGCGCCACCATTCTATCCTTCGCATCCGCTGGGTTCGAATTTGACCTTAATCAGCTCTCCGCTCTCGTCCATACCTTCTGATACACTCTTACATCCAATTTCGACACAGACACATGGCTCTGCCAGCATTCTAGATCTGCCAAACTTCTCAAATAGCACACTGCTTCTACCTGATAATCTTTCAATTTCTGGTGAAATTATTTCTTGAAGGCCCAACACCCATGTCCAGACGATGATAGAGCTTCGGAGCTAAACCAAGCGTCAAGGATCACAAGGCAGAGTCCTCACATTCGCACTTCTAAAGGAAGACAGCCATAGTTTTCCACAAAAATTGGATGCGGAACGTCTCAGGATCTAGATCCTCTCTTTCTTGATGGCGCTGGCCTATCCAGCCTTACACAACGTGGATTCGATCCAAGACATCAACAAAACCGGGCGAGGGAGAGTCCCTTCTTTTCCAATCAGTGGGTGATGCTACTGGTCAGGCCACCATTGAATTGTCTCAGCAACTAAAGGCCGAGATCTTTGTCACGTTTGGAACCGAAGACGAGAAATGGCCTGTCATGACTATGCGCTCTATACAAGAGGACCACAAGTCCTCACACCAGGGTTTATTGTAATCCACCCGCATTCAGATGATTACAAACAATTAGCGGAGTAGATGTCGTTCTCAATACCCTGACTGACAAGGGACCTCGGCGTTCGTGGGACTGTCTCGCGTCATTCGGCTCATTCATTGACATAAGAAAGAACGACAGTAAATTAACAACTTCGGAGGATTGCACTGGTGGCACTAATGAAGCTAGATGGGTAATCATTGGTTGATCTTTTCTACATAAAAAGCCAATGGGCTCGACCAGACGTATGATAACTCCCTGATTGGGTATTGGGTATTGGAGCTCTGAATTACATTAGACATTTGTTTTAGAGTGCCACGCACTTGGAGCTACTGAGGTACAGTTCCCTCCCTTTGCCCCTGACCTATACCGTAGATCTTACAGACCTCGTAGTCCTCCTTTGGGGAACAGGACATCAACAACCTCGTCGACGATGGTGAAAGCCAAATGTGCGTTCAAACGCTGATTGTTGACCGTCGCAAAGATCCTTCTGCTCGCCGCTTGAGCGTTGGCCTTTCCTACCACATTACCCGCTAGATCCGGAATCAACGTCGCCAGCATTACGCTTGCTTCGCCCCTGGTGTACGCTTTCTGCGGATCGGTCCGAATCACAGCTTCTCTACGCACCTGGCCGTTGGGCCACATGGTGTCTTTGAGCAGACTGATGTACTTGAGAACGCTTGGTTCGGCGAACAACGACCGCGCCATTTCTCGGACTTTGCGCTCCACTGTGCCGCCTAAGAGCTGGTGGAGCACCACAACGACTGCTCGGCCGCGCAGCCAGTTGTTACCTCGTTGGAGATCGAAGCTTTCAAGGAAGATGTCGCAGATAGGCTTCACGAAGGGCTCCAGCTGGTCCGCACGATTGGTGCTATTGGTGTTGGGATCGAAAGCAAGAAGCTCGGCGCGAGCCTCGGCTGTTTGTATGGGATCTTCAGGTGCAATGGGCAATGGAGCACCGCTACCCGTGGGTTGCATGGTATTGAACTGGGAAGTGGCGGCTGAGATAAGATTCTGGCCGGCAATAGAGAGTTGGTCGAGAACAGGAACATTACCAAGGAATTCGTCCATCCCGTCTGTCACGGAATTGTATATTCGGGAAATGATATCGCGCCGTTCACCTTCGCGAGTCGAGTCTCTACTGGTGGAAATGATGGCTGACTGTGAGAGGAACGCACGAAGATCTCGGCTGCGGCAGACGGCCGATAGGCGTAGGAGTTCTCGTAGGTAATTTTCGAGTGATACGCGACGTTTGTGGAGGAAATCTCGTTGCAATTTCATGACTAGCCTCCTCCTAGGAAATTCAAGATTTCGAACGGCAGGGTAGATGCTGCGAAGACGCTGGTGTAGGTCATGGAATTCGCTGTATCTCCGTGCAACCGCCCATGATGCGGCAGACATATTCTCTCCGGCCTTGCGTTGCACCTCAATGACATAAAGAGCAAACTCCTGCCCATCATCCTCTTTCCCAACCATAATTGACTTGATGTCAACGTTGGCGCGACCATAGAGACTGTTGTCACTCTCCTGGACAATGTATTGTTGTCGTTGAAGTTCTTTTCGACGTATTTCTCGCTGTAGACTCGACTTCGATTTGCCCAAAATCCTGAGCTCAGCAGTATTGTTTGTGAGCTCGGCCTTCCGAGTCAAGGTGTCAACGACAGAGTCCTGAGCAGCTAGTCTTTCAATATCAACTGTCAGGGCAGATATGGCTTCTGCTAGTCCCAGATCTCCGGGCGCGGCTTGGTGAATCTCTTCTATCATTGTTTCATCGGCAGAGATCTCGGGGTCCGTTTGCTCGTCTTCAAGGAATTTCTCTTCATCGCCAAACAGATCATTATCCGAGAATACACCGATTCGAGACGAGGTGTTGACGAGGCCTAACGATGCCAGGTTTGGCCGCTCTCGTTCCTTTTCATGGGAAGCAATCTCCGTCCTCTTGTGTTCGCCCGAGCTTCGTGGCGAGTCCATAATTTTCGAGGACAGGATATTTGGTTCTGGGGTCCCAACAATCAAGTCCTTGGAGTCATCCTCCTTCGGATCACTTGTCATGATATTGTTCAGTGCTGCCTCCATAGCTTCAACCATTTGTTCTTGGTTTCCATTTCCTTGATCGCCATACAATGATTCATTGTCTAGACTTCGAGTCGAACGAGCAAGGGGCTCATCATCAATATCATCGTCAAACAAAGGTGCAGACGTATCTATGTCGAATGAGCGACGTGACTGCATGGACTGAGGGTCGTCGGTGGCGTCTTTTAAACTTGATTTGAGGTCGCTACTTGAGTTTGCATTCCTCCGTAGGTTCGGCCCATTTACATTGAAGCGAGTTGCCTTGCGGGATAGAGAAGACGGTCTGCTTGGAGATTCAAATATTGGTGCTACTGTGGGTTGTTTCAGTCTGGCCGGCGGTCTCGAAGATACCTTGGTCGATGCATCGTCAGAGGTTAGGTACTTATAATACAGATCGGACTTCTTGAAATTTGGGAAATGGGTCTCTTCCATCTCATCTAGGACACTAGCCTGCGCTTTCAGCACAGCACTTCGAGCTCGGAGATACTCCGGCACTGTTGCTCGAGGACCAGATTTTAAGAACGCTCGGACAACCTCTTTCGAGGATTCAGGAATATTGAGTTCAGATTTTGACATGTACGCCTCGTTAATTTGGGCGATGTCAGCTCGGTCCGAATCTGTCCATTGTACCTGACTTCCCGAAAAAGGATCATCAGCTTGGAGATCCTCTTCCAAAGGATTTCGAAACCCATCCACAACTATCCAGAATTGAACAAAGGTCATCAGCCGGTGGCGATCCATATACTCCATGAAATACGAGAGACCAGACGCGTCGTGCAGAACTTCCGTGAGTGACGCATTCAGTAGCCTTGAAGTATTTTGACTCTTTGGGAAATCTGGTTGAGCTATTCGAGAGCCTGAGGTGCCTCCAACGGCAGAAAGCTTGCCTACTCTTTGATCAAGCAATTGCTTGCCGGTATCTAAGCGGCGTAAGAATATCTGGTCCTGCCCTTCCATCATTGACTCTCGCTTCAATTGACTAGCCACCTCACTCCGGAATCTTCGCGCTTCGGAGAGATTATTACATTGCCGAATAGACCTGATGAAGCGCTCGAACTTGCGCTCATCGTCACCAGGAGCAATTCTCGGAAAGGCATGTGGCTTTGAGACCTTTGGTGCTGGCGAAGCATGCTGATCCAGCGCAGCTCGGAGCTTGCGCACAGTCTTTCTGTCTTGGAGCATGGTCCGGCCATAGGCTTCCATCAATTGATTCCAGGTGTCTGGGTCCGATAGCATCTGCATCAATGGAGCCAGTACCGCGCAAGACACAATCTCTTTGATGAGCACGAAAACAGCTCTACTTTTGATCATATTCTCGGGCAAGACGTCTGGTAGGAGCTGAACAATGATCTTGCGCAGGTACTCTTGTTGGACGAGCTTCAGATCCGAGTAGGCCAGCGAAGCTGCAGGATGTAATTTGCCATCATGGTATTTGCCCGCTATCGCAATGTCGAGCTCGTCGGATTCTGTGACATTGCGATTGAGGTTCTTGCCTCGAACGGTCCTCTCGGCCTCGTAGAAATCCTTCAGATGTGCTGTGACCAGTGGGACAATCCTTGAGACCGTGACCTCGACGATATCTACCGCAAAGAGTTTGTCGCTGATGTTGATCAGTGCAATTCTTATTGCGCGCTCGATCTCGTTGGCAAAGTTGGAACTCGGTGAGATTTTGCCGTACCAGGAGGTAACGTAGTCTCGAAGGATCCAGTCAAGTAAGCCGTCCAGGCTGTCCGATATCATGAACGAAGGGGGGTATAGAGGGGTCCTTCTGTAAATGGCTTTGGTTGAAAGCCATTCGGTCTCCTCCTTCCATGCTTCCGGTGCAACAAAGGCTGCAGTCCTGGAAGACCTTCTCGCCAACCGCCCAACATCTTGTTTCCTTCTCGTGCTGAGTAGTACCAGCGCTCCAGTGGCCAGCAGAGTGACCGAGGCACCAGCAACGAAGGCGTAACCAAGAAAGCGCAGTATTGGGGCCCAGCTGATAAGGAAACCCCAGGCGACAAAGGCTATGAATGCTGCTATGAAGACATCACGGGCTCTCAGGGCCATAATCCTGAGGGAAAGAATGAGCGTCGTCGCCGCCGCATGGTTGTCGTAGCAATGGTGAAAGTTTTGGCGCAAACTTAGGCACAAGATTTAGGGTAGAAAGAAAAATGATTGAATTTCTCGGCTGGAAATGCTAGCGCGTTTCCTGTTTTAGCTTCTCTACAGTCTAGAGTACTGCCAGGACAGGGCAAGAAGAGCGATGAGAAATATGTAAAGTAACATCCAATTGTACACTGTCTCACTGTGCAGAATGATGTCTCAATCCCAACTTTCAATGTGCTTGCGACTTCCGATGCGTCTTCTCTTTTCTTCTTCGTTGGCAGGCGATAGACCAATTAATCCTGAAGGCCTGAACTCTGAAGCAAAGTCTGGCGAGTCAGGAAGTAAGAAGCCGTGCCACCAAAGTTGTTTTTGTTTCAGGCGAGGAAGAGGCCCAGAGAAAGCCAAATGTCCCAAATGTCCCGCTCGTTGCGCCCCCTGTCCCCTGCGGTTAAAGTGAGAGTCTTATTTTGAAGTTGGAGGTCGAGACTGGAGCTTGGAGTGGGAAGGACAGCAAAGCCAACTCGACCTCGTACTCTACAGTACCTAATCATCATAATCATAACCATAACAATAACAATAAAAATCACAATCACAATCATCAGACGTAATCCACTCTCATGCGTCTCATGCAGTTCATGCAGTCAGCCAGTAGCCAAGTCGTATTGGGCGAAGCCGATAAAGTCCCTGCCTGCCCTTTCCCTCCTGCTTTCCTCTCCCACTTCTCCCAGACATCGAGGCACCCGCAATGGATGCCTTGAACGACGAGAAAGTCCGACTTGTGAGCAGCAACACTCGCGAGGAAGCTCTGCGTCCCAGGAGCGAATCTGGTGTCTCCGACAGGACCCTCCTCAACATGTCGGATTCAGAGACGGATGAGAAAAGAAGGAGCGGAGACGTAGAGAAGGAGGGCCTCGTCGAGCAACTACCCAAAGTCGTCACAAAAGAACATGCCACCAAAGATCCATACGCAAGAGCCAAGATATTGATGTGGATGTTCGTCAACACTTTGGCTACCGTAACCATTGTGAGCTGCCCTCACTCCTTCTCCGAGCAGTGTGCGTCCGACGCTGAATGCTCAATCATTGCCCTGAGTGCCATGTACCCAATCAATGCTGACCACCCCCTCCTCCAACAGGTCTTCTGTAATAAAGCCATTTTCAGCGACAAATCCTTCTCACAATGTCAAGCAGCCTTTGCAGCCTTCCACTTCTTCGTCACAGCGGCGACGCTCTACCTCCTCTCTCGCCCTTCAGTCGCTATGTTTGAGCCTCGCAAGATTCCCATCATCAACATGCTCCCTCTTGCTGTCGCAATGGCCATGAACATTGTCGGCATGAATGTCTCCCTCCAAGTCTCAACGATTACCTTCTACCAAATCACTCGCGTCCTCCTGACCCCCATTGTCGCAATCATCAACTTCTTCTTCTACAAGAAAACCATCCCAAAAATGGCAGTCTACGCTCTGATCCCCATGTGTCTCGGAGTCGGCTTGATATCCTACTATGACCAGAAAAAAACCCCAGACCCAGGTGCGCCAATCAAGGCTGTAGGCGCTCTGAGCGTTCTTCTCGCGATCGGAAGCGTCACTGTCAGTGGAATCTATACAATCTGGATTGGCACCTATCAAAGAAAGTACGAGGTGAATGGATTCCAGCTTCTGTACAACCAAGCACCCCTAGGAGGCGTACTTCTACTCTACGTTGTTCCATGGACCGACAAGTTCCCAGCGCTCGACCAGACCCCTGCGGTTATGTGGGGAATGATACTCCTAAGTGGCTTCCTCGCCGCATTGATCAACCTCTCGCAATTCTTCATCATTGGTGGCTCAGGACCTCTTGAAAGCACCGTTGTCGGACATCTCAAGACTTGCCTTATCGTGGTCATCGGCGCTTTTTCAGGTGGAAAGGTCATTACGGATAAAGCTGCCTTTGGGATCTTACTTGCACTGATTAGCATTTTCTCGTAAGCCACTAACGTATCAAAGGGATTGCGATGCTGATTGACAACAGATACTCTGCAATCATGATGCGGCATACGAATTTGGCCAATGCGGTCAAAAAGTAGGTAATGTATCTACGATTTAGACATCCGCTCATCGAAGCAGAGCTTGAAAAGCTTGGAAGACGGCATGTCACTAATTAGAAGTGTTTGTTATACGAGGGAAATACCCCACACACCATCGAGGCGTTTGGGCCGGCTATAGATTTCTCGAAGTACTGGCCGGGTATTTGAAAGCGGGCCTGTTGTCATCTGCTATTTACAATAGGCGTACGGCATCCACGTTGAAAAAACGGCGCATCTAATGATAAACATGTCCTGCATTGTCGGCATAGAACCGGACTCGAATGCATTCAAACTTCCATATGATCACGTCGAGGTTCACGCATCTTTGCCTTTAATTGGCCGCCTACCTTTCTGGATGCTCAAATCTCATCCGGCCATGCTGGATCTTCTTTCCTTCGAAAAACAGACACAAACTTCTTACCCCCATTCCTCGACACCTTCTTCCCTTCCTCAGTCTCCTCCCGAATACACCTAACCAGCATACCCACCTCCCTTTTCTCTCCTCCCTCAACAACCCACTCTCCCTCCTTCCCTTCCTCCGGCAACTCAACCTTCTCAAACACACTTTCTCCCTGGCGTTCTCTAGTCTCAACCCCATCGTCTTCCCCACCAACTCCACTGCTCCCAAATGCCTCAAACCTTCTCCGCATCCACTCCCCCAATTCTTCCACGTCCGTGATCGTATAAACGCAGCCCCCTGGCTTTAACACGTATGCATATTCCGCACACAATGTGCTTGACACGATCCTCGCTTTATGCTTCCGCGCTTTGAAATGCGGATCCGGGAAACAAAGGAATATGTGAGAGAGCTGGCCACGTGTGAAGAAATTGGGGAGGAATTTCATAGTGTTGGCGCGGAGACAGGCTATGTTCTGGTACAGGCCTGGGGAGGAAGTTTCGTGTTGGGAGCGTAAAGCGGAGATGCGGTCTTCTACATACTCGGTCACTTGAGTGCGAATTTCGAGCCCCAGGATCAATTCGTCAGGCAGGAGAGGCGAGAGAGCGACGAGGAGACCGCCAAAGCCACAGCCGATATCTGCAATTGTTACAGGCTTGGTCAAAAGCTTGAGAGCATGATGTTCGGTGACAAGTCGAGTCTCTGGTACAACAAACGCAGGGTAGCAGGGGGACCAGTCCATGAGGGCCGGGCTTGCGGGGCTGGAAATGTCATCTGATTAGCTGTCAGCGTTAGAGGTGGGAAAAGTAGATGGAGTGTTTACTAGGTCAATTGATGATCTGAGAATGGATTCGCATGGGCTCGTTGTCGGTAGAATTTCTTCTTAGGGAGCTCGGCATTGCCCTCTTCTTTGTGGATTTTGCGATAGTCTTCGCGCTTTTGGCGCTTGCCTGTTGCTGTCATTATGGCGGATGTTGGATGCAATTGGGGCACTCGAGAAGAGTGGCCAGGGGAGCTTGGAAGGTTTGAGGAGAGCTGCGAGTGATGCAGGTTCGGCGACAGAGAGAATTCTTGATGCCCCTTATCGATAAGCGTAGGGCTGATGACAAGACATCAACATCCGAGGATCAATCGCCTTGGATTAGAGCAAGTCTGGAGTGCAATAGGTAGGTAGGTAGCAGTTTGGACAAGTGCGATGGATTCTCTACAATCCCTTACCGCTGAATCATTCACCTACCCCCAATCCTATTCCTTCCCACCCTTCTTCACCCTCCAACCCAACCTCCAAACCCGCCTCTCCCAACTCCGCAAATGGTCCCGCCTAATCCAGCGGTACTGCAGGCACTACCACATCTTCAAGCTTTCTTTAGTCTCTGCTCTTGATATGCCCTTGTTCAAAAATGCGGAATCGAGAAAACGATTGAGCCTGAACGATGCGTTGCAGGTGGTGGATTGGATGACCAGAGACGAAGGTGGGAGGAGGGCAGAGTGGATTGACGGAGGGCTAGATGCCAAAGGGGGAACTGCGTGGGTCTACTGGAAACGTCCGGAGGAGTGGGCGGAGGTGATTGTTGGGTGGGTGGAGGAGACTGGACAGAAGAGTACGGTGCTCACGCTTTATGAGTTAATAAATGGGGAGATGACTGTTGGGCGGGGTACAGTATCTCGCGATTGGAGGCTGAAATCGAATGCTCACGGAACACCAGACTTCCATGGCATGGACCCCGAACTATTCCAAAGATCTCTGGCCGTGCTCGTCAAACGGGGTAAAGCGCAGGTTTTCGGAAGCGAAGATCAACAAGGAGTCAAATTTTTCTGAAGGAGGTCTGCACTGAGTGCTGCTCTTGCAGACTGAACGTGACCATCACCGGAGGCTCTCCTAAGGAATCAGATCTGAGATGAAGACGTGCAGATCCGCCATACACCTCTTTTGACATGCTAAGAAAAGAGGAGTTGTGCTGTCACAAACGCTTCGCTCAATCTTCCATTGCCCACTATACGCTCAAGCCGTAATTGCGACGTCCTTGTCAGTCAAGATATAAGTGTCACACCATTGGTGCTTTTGCGACAGTGCAAGTTCCAGCATCCATTCATGGCGGACAATGCGAGGGTGCTTGCTCATGCCCTCGATCATCTGCCGGAACCTTGGCCACAACTTCGCCTCTTCTGGGGTAGTACCACTGATGAGGTACACGTATCCGGGCGTCCCAAGCTCTGAGCCATCACTCTCTGCGTCCAGACCTGCTCGCAGCGTTGCGGTAGATCCAGCACGAGCACGATACATGAGGCACTTGCCACCATTGACCTCTACAATGGACTTGTATGTCTCAAAGCCGCCATGAATGTTTTCCGTGCAATAAATCGAGTACCCTCTGAGCAGCTGGCCTTTGTTACTCTTTGCTCGAGCAAGAGAATCGCTGATTTTGCATCCCATGCGCTTTTCGCCCTCAATGTCTTGAAGCAGATAGCCTTCTGGCTCAAGTAATTTATTTTGAGAAAGGCAGTCATTTACAAAATTCGTAGATAAAATGGTGGGAGCGTGTGCCAGCGCGCAGATGAACTTCTGTGTGCGAAGGATGTGCGGAGAAGCAAGGTGTGTGCAACTAGCAAAGTCAGGGATGATTAGTATTCCCATCTCTCGAAGTCGGGCCTAGGTCATGTCAGTACATTCATCGTTGGTGAGACGTACATGTACTTACGCGCTCTTCGCCTTCCTTTTTGCTGGCGCCTACCCATCTCTTGTACCCAGAGAGGACCAAACGCATCGATGGAGGAGCAAGATTCTTTGACTTCTTGACCCTCTTCATCGCCCTGGTCTCTTCATCTGCTCCTGTATCGGTGTCTTCATCTCTTGATACTGATCGCTTCCTGTTGATCTCGAGCACCATATCTTCGCTCGACTTGCGACCTCCATGGGTAACCCCACCAACTCTCTTTCTCTCTTTTTGAAACAGTGCGATATCAGGAGCGAGATCGTGCAATTTTGCGACTGCCTTGTCCTTTGCACTGCGACTGCCTGTGGTAGAAGGGGTCTCATTCTCTTTGCCATGGCCGATAAAGCGTGAAGGGGCTGGCGTTCGAATTGCGTTGCCCTCTGTATGTCTTCTGTTTTCCTTCGAGGGCTTGGGAGTAGGGCCATCAGATTGCAGAGCACGAAAAGGAACGTCTTGGCTCCCAGCCAAACGCGTTGGATGGGCGGCCATGGCGTTCGTACCCCTCGAAGATGTAGCGTTAGAAAGTTTCGCAGTCATTGGCCTCATCACATCGTCAGCGTCAACAGAGGGATCAACATCCGACCCATGAGGGAAGAACACTTTCTCAACTGCTTGTTTGTCAATTGGCGTCAGTCCAACAACTTCGCCTAGGTTAGTACGCGTTGGGAAATGGTTGTAGCGCGGATGGGAGACGGTCTGTATCTGCCATTTGGCGTAACTCTCTTCAAGCCATAGGTGGTTTACCGTGTGAATGTTCCACTCTTTTGCCGCGTCACACTTTTCACTGACCATATGAGCTGTAATTAAATGTGTGTTGTCCTCCTTCATCGTCTTGGTAAATTCTCCTCCTGCCGCCTTGGCAAGATTTTCCAAGTACACACGAGCCTCACCATTGTAATTCGAGAGACTGATACGAAATCTACTGAAGCCTGGAAGACCTTGGCGAGCAACCGGGTAATGTAATAGCCGTCTTAGAGGTGAAGTCCATGCATTGTGAGTGATGAGGTGGTAGAGCCAAGCCAGGTTTCCGACGTCCTTTGAAGCCCGGGAGGCTATCCGGTAATCAAGCGACTCGCGGTAATGACAGATGAAAATGTCGGCTTTATATACGCTGCCAGTCACCATCCCTCCACCGTTTAAGATAAGGTCTTCGATGGTACCCAAAAGATGGCTCCCCAATTCGAGATCCCGAGAGAGCAGGACCTTCTTACCCTTGAAGATGGTGAGTTGGCGACGGTTCATGCTAGGTGAGCTGGAAGGCGTGGGCAGCCGATCAGGTCTAGGAGACGATGCTCCTAACATATCTTGTCGTCCGGTCTCGAGTATACGATCTTCTGGGCGTTTGCGTAGAATCTCCGGATCTGGCAGGCAGTATGGTGCTTCATCAATTCGTTTGCCTAGTCTGAGGCAGTCATCGAACCTAGCATAAGTCAGAGCTCGTGATTATCAAAAAGCGTTGACAAAAGGCTTGTTACCAGTGTGGTAAAACATATTTGCACTTGACGTTCTTGCTGATGGCCGTTTTGCACTTGTCCGATTCCATAGTCAGAGCTACAATGTGGGTAACCATTTTCGATACTGGACTAGAGTACAATCCACCCATGGCGAGAACACCCCCGATGATGGCATCTGAATCTCCGCTTGGTAGATCGGCGCAACAGACGACCAGACCGGAGAAGAATAGCCTAGGATCCGGGCTATACTGTCGAGGATTTGCAAGTCTGCCTTTAGCGATTGAGGCCTTCACCCAGTCTGGTTTGACCACGGATCTCAGAGCGTCGTTGGCTACTTCGTACTCGGGGAAATCCGTCGTGGTTGAGATGATGTGCGTGATGTCTTGCAGAGGAACCGGGTTCGCGACTGTTGTTCTCGCTATCTCTTCTGCCCCATTCTCTTCCAGTAATTTGGCAAGCTAAAGAGTTGTGTCAGCATTGGTCTTTGAACCTGGGTGTCGGAACATGCACCTCGCGTGCGCTGTCTCCTTGGAGATCCTCGGCTTGCACGATGAAGAATTGGACTTGTGCGAATAAGGACTTGCTTTCGGCACCGTCCAGGTCCATAGCGGCCATGACAGGCAGATTTGGAGATGGACTCTGAGCGCAATAAGTCCCTCTGTTGTGAGAAAATGTGGCGAAGCGCTTCAGAGGTGGGAGCTCTGTAGTCTGTACAAATGTTGACCTGAAGTCGCGTCGGCAAAACCACTATCGAATATCGATTGACGCGCCAAGCTTTCCATGCACGTGACTTTGCCGTCACTAGCTACTTAGGTAAGCACCTTAAGTACCTAGGTACCTTAGGTTTGCTTCGGCAAATGGTGACGACTGACGGACATTTGGAATTGGGGGCTTGGGGTTGCTGGCGGTGCATCCACACAATCGTCACCACCTTCTGGTTTGACAGTGTACATATGCGAGCACCGAATTCATGCGGGCAAGGAGGGTCGTAAATGCTTTCCAATCATGGCTTGACTTGCTACTCTATCATCTATCATCTATCATCTATCATCCATCTTGTATCAGAGTCGAAACATTGGTGTTGCCTGCTTGATGACTGAGCAGCTAGGCATTGCAAGGGGCCACTACTTGTAATCATTCAATGCTTGTACGAGTGTGTATCTTCCAGATCTCCTTGTCTGAATCTTTTTCTCTTCGCCTTTTCCATAGGAAAACTGCCTCTCACATAACTTCCAGCTTCTATCATGTCTCCTTTAGTCTTTGGAGTGCGAGAGCATACTATTCCTTGCCAATTTGTTCGAGAATATCCTGGAGCGACGTTGGAAAATCAGGAAGATGATCTCTTTCTTCATATCAAGCAATATACTCCCTTAGACCAGTCTATTAGCCAAGCTGGTGCTGTCACAATCATTGGTACTCATGCCAATGCCTTCCCCAAGGAGTTGTACGAGCCGTTATGGGACGACTTATATCGAGCTTTGAGGAAGCAAGGGCAGGCCATCAGAGGCATATGGATTGCAGATGTCTCTCAGCAAGGCATGAGCGGGGTCCTAAATGAAGACAAGCTCGGCAACGACCCCTCTTGGAATGATCATCCTCGCGACTTGCTGCACATGATCAACCACTTCCGAAAAGAAATGCCACGTCCTTTGGTAGGCATAGGTCACAGCATGGGCGGGAATCACCTGGTCAATTTGGCCTATATACACCCACGACTCCTGACATTTCTTGTTCTCATTGACCCAGTCATCCAAAACGCTTCTGCTGAAGCTCCGGACAAATCTCGATTATCGCATACCCAAGCATCAACATTCCGCCGCGATGACTGGCCTTCGCGCGCGGAAGCCGCATCGTCGGTGAAGAAAAGCAAATTCTATCAGTCGTGGGACCCTCGGGTTTTTGACCTATGGATCAGATATGGCTTGCGAAGCCTACCGACAGCTATCTATCCAAAGGAACATGACGGCTCCGACAGCTCGGCAAAAGATGACGGCCCTGTGACGTTGACTACTACGAAGCATCAGGAGGTCTTTACGTTCTTGCGCCCAAACTTTGACGGTTTGGACGCAAATGGCAAGCTGATCGTCAATTGCCGCACGCATCCTGATCTGGACTTGAGAGTTGCAGACATATACCCTTTCTATCGGCCTGAGCCACCTGCAGTTTTCAACGACCTCCCACGCCTGAGGCCTAGCACTCTGTACGTCTTCGGTGGGCAGTCTATATTATCTCTACCTGACTTGCGAAAGCAGAAAATGGAGCGTACAGGTACCGGGGTGGGAGGCAGTGGCGGTGCTGAAGCAGGGAGGGTCCAAGAAGTGGTACTTGAAGACATAGGGCATCTCGTGCCTATGGAAGCCGTGGGAAGATGCGCTGCTGCCGCGGGAGAGTGGCTGGCGATTGAATTGAAACGGTGGAGGGAAGAGGAAGGAGAATTCAAGCGGGACTGGGAGGCGAAAGAGAAAAGAGCCAAATACACAGTGAGTGAAGAGTGGAAGAAGAATGTGGGTGGTGATCCGAGGAGAAAGTCGGAGAAGCTCTGAACAGCCTTGTTACTGAATGCGTGAAATGTCACGCGTAGTGGGAATCTCCAAATCCCAGCGGGAAAGTTATCAGAAAAGCGGTTGTGTTCAGAGCCCTCTTCTTTTGAACTTTGCACTCTTTTGTTGGTATCAACCAACGTGAGTTGGTTGTATGGCCCCCCGCACACGCTATGGAGCCACACCCTGCCCAGAACAACTTTGGATTTTTCACCATCGCAAATGCCAATTCTACGTTCCGAAGTCTCGAACTCTCGAAAGCGACCACACTAGGACTCGCACCTCCAAATATCTGGCAATTCTAGCACATCTCGCGCGCTACATGTCTTTAGACTTTCGAAGGAACAGAATTGGGGGTGCCAACTCGAGGTTGATATTGCCTTTTAAGATACTGAGGGAAGGTAGTCTCAGCACTCCGTAATCGTGCTCTCATTCATTGCTTCGCTCCTAGCTGTGGCGGGGTGGAGAAACCTTTCTTCTGGATAAAATTTCGTCCCCCTCCCTCAGGAATCGCTTCCTGATCACAACGGTCTACGTCTACTCGTATGTGCTCTGATCTAAGTTCGTCAATTTTTCTTCTTCGAAAGATCATATCGAGCATCCCCGTTCGCGCTCTTCGTCCGAACAATTTCTGGCAATGACCAAAACCTTGGCCATGATAAGTCGTATTCGTCCTGCCGTCCGTCCAAGCAATGCCTCAGCCAGATACCCCACGTTATGTAGAAGTAGGCGCCAGTGCCTGTCATGAGATGCCTACCAACAACCGTGTCAACGATCTCCTCTTTTCGACAAAGCTGTGTTTTCGTACGTACCACCACCCGTGACCCTCGAACAGGATGCCCCACGGCAAACCAATCTCTCTCCGCCACACTCTCAGCTTTGAACAATACACGTTATCCAGATGCCAGATGAAGAAACCCCCAAGGAACGTCGTCAATCCAAAACCAATCATGACCCACATCATGCCCAGGATCTTTCTATCCCTCCTATCTTCCCCTCGACTGACCGATTTCTCATTGGCCGTCATGCTTCTCTTGTGCAACAATTTGTACTCGCTCTCACTCTGTTTTAGCCTGGGACGCAGATTCAATTCCATCGCATACATGCTACGCGTGAGGACGACAGCTGTAAGGATGGCATATGCGTTCTGATGGAAGGCGGGGTCTTGAAGATAGTGGTAATAGAGTGTGATGAAGATGGCGAGCGAGAGGAGGAAGAGGGCCAAAAAGAGCGAGAAGAGGCGGGAGCGAGAATAGGAGAAGGTGGCGTAGCACATGAGGCAGGTAGTGTATATCATGGACAGCTCGTCGACCAGCTGCATGGGATATTTGAGCGTAGCGTGAAACAGGCAGCTACCAGTGCCCACGACGAGGTAGCCAACGAAACTGACCAGAAAGATGGTGTCACTACATGATTTCAGAGTCAGAATGTCTCTTTTGGGATCAGATTTGAGTCACGAAACGCGTTCCGGAAGTCTTCAACTCCAAAATACAGGACGAATCAGGAAGACTTGGCTCGGAAAAGGCAACTCACTGGCCTTGTTTGCGACAGGATTGAATGCCGAGATAGGCGAAGTAGATGAAGAGAAGATTAGTAAGGGTGTTCACTATTTCAGCAGCAAATGGGGTCGCGTAGTAATCCTGTGGACAGAGCTATTAGTGGAGTCAATGAAAGGTACTTTGCTGCACACTTCTTCGCACCAATTGATGGTTGAGGTGACAGGGTCCCAATAACCACCGGTTGGGTTCGAATATGCGATTGAGGGTAACCAGGACGACATCTTCGAGGCCTGAGCTGCTGCTTGGACGACCGTGTAGTACAAGCCCTGAGATGGTTACACGTACGAAGGTGCCAAAGTATCCAATGCTCAGCGAGGTTCACGCTAAGGGTACTACCCGGCGCTTGCAGATTTCCAGGGTTTGATCTGCGTCGGAGTTTTCGCTCACTCACTGTAAATATCTGTGCGACTTATTACATCGTTGGTCAGCGAGACACTTTGAAATTTCCACATACGCAACAAGAAGCCCATCAAGATTCTCGGCCACCTTGAGTCACTGGGTCTGTTTCTTCCTGACCCAGCAGCTCGGTCGTCCAAGATGTCGATCCCCAATCAAGCTCTACAGAAGGTTCACAATGTCCCTTTGCCACTTCTCATTGACCCAGCTGATGTAGATACAGCTTGCTCAAGATATCGAATCCAAAGCGCTCTCATCACAACGAGATATCAACATTGTCAAGACGGCCGTAGCAGCCAAGCAAAGAGACATCCGGCTGCTGGAGCTCACGTCTAATGAGGTCAAGCAATTGTCAAAGGACACAAAGGTCTATCAGGGCGTAGGAAAGATGTAAGATAGCTTGTCGATCTCCTTAGTCTTTCTGTGCTGATTTTGGTCTTAAGGTTTGTGTTCAGTCCTACGTCGGACGTGGAGAAGCGGTTGTCATCAGAAACGGCGGATTTAAAGTCGGACATCTCGAATCTCAACAAAAAGCTGCACTATCTGGAGACTACGCACAAGAACAGTCGGGAATCTTTCGAGAGACTGATCCAGTCAGGAGGAAGATCATAAAGTCGCCCACGGAAGCAAAAGCATCAATATAATGGAGGATTGCCATACCTTGAGATCATGCTCTGCTCAAAGGTCCGAAGACCGCTTTCGTAGACTGGAATGGAATACCACTCTTTTACACCGACGCACGGGGTTGGGACCCGTTCGGCACGCTAGTCTCCGAATCACACACACGCATAGCGATGGCAATCAAGGGACTTGGGCCTTTCAAGTTTGTCAATTTCAGATGTTGGTTGAGCTTCATGTCCGCCAGCACAGCAGGAATCATCCCTACTATCGACAGAGATAATGATTGTTCATTACCGGTCTTTGTTATGAGAGCCGCCAAGACCCTGCCAAGCCGAGGAGAGAGGGGCTGCTGGTGACGTTCCTCTTTTCCATCTTCAAAACAAGCATAAGGCGCACCCCCCGTTAGTACCAAGTTCTGTACATTATGCTTGCCCTTACTGGTACGTACATGCCCCTGGGCAGTTGTTGCGCCCTTCCTCCAAGCAGACTATTCCAAAACGTTGTGCGTCTGGCGGCTTACAAACCAGTACGCAACCCCATCATCGATCACAGATCTTGGCTAACGTTTCCATAGATACTCCCCTGCCAACCTATCTCTCCCGCCTTCTCAACCACTTCAGCGTCTCTTATATGGTCTCTTATATGGCCTTTCGGCAGATGGATGACTTCTACGAATGGCGGAGGTTCCTCCGGCGTGGGTAACCGCAATTGTGTCAACACTACAGGCGATGGCAATCGGAATTGCACCAACTGTACCAACTGCTATGCTTGTCGCAATTGCACCAATTGTACAAATTGCAATAGGTGTAGGAACTTTAGCAATTGCACGGACTGCGTCGACTGCCGCAACTGTACGGACGGGAAAGGACTGAGAAATGCAAGAAATTCAAGCTCGTGAGGTGCAAGCGCCACTCAGACTGAGGTTCACGTCGGATTTTGAGGGCGCAAAGGCAGCATGCAAACAATGTCAACGGATGCACGCGAGAGGTGCCTGCTAGAAGCCGCCACGGAGACGATGCAGGCAAACATCTGTTCATCGAACTGGTTTGATAATTTCGGCAGAACAAGAAATGTCAATCAAAATGGTAGCCCTTGATGTTGGCACGAGAAGTGAGAATAAACGTTGATCCGACACCTTGACCTGAGTACCGAGTACTTGTACGAGTACTCCTGTCAGAGCTTTCTTCAGCTTTCCCCAGAAACCCCAAAGTAAGAGTACTGTAGGTAAAATGTGGGGTCACTAGCGCGCGAGAACCCCTTCGATCGTGATCACGAGACAAACCCCGCTCCCAACTCCTGTGCCTTCCTCCCTGTCATTCTCATTCTCTCGTACCTGATCGTCTTCTCTCATCCATCAAACTGGTCCAGCATCTGCAAGACCTTATTGAACCTCATCCACACAAGGAAGCATCTAACCCCTTCTTCGCTCCCATCAGCCAACATGTCAGTCGATGCAGCACCCTCAGACCTTACCAAGGTCGACTCAGCCATCTCTGGCTTGTCATCCTCTCCACCCGACGATAAAGTAGCCGTAAAGGGGCACCGGAGAGCGAGCTCGAGTGCAGCAGGAGTGTACAACATTGCTGATCTAGGTAAGTCAACCAGAGACAGCTGAGGTAAGCATAGCGACGAACGCGCAGCTGACAAATAGATAGAGAAGGAAGGCAAGGAGTTGCAAATAGCAAAGGAGACGCAGAAGCTGAACTGGTAAGTCACGTCAACACTCAAGACAGGGACCAGGCGCCGTTGCCCCCTCACCGTCATTCTCGCCGTGTGGGCTGCACGGAGTGATGCTTACATTTCGTATCAGGCGGCTCAACACATCACCAGCCACGCTGGATGAGAAAGAGGTTCTCAAGAAGTTCCTCACTGAACCTCCAGTCAAGAAGATCGATCTTCACTTCCCATTGGGCCTTGAGGTCACTGCGCGGAACCTGAAGGGTGTGACTATCAAGGACGCACTAGATGCCATCCACAAGCAGTTCAAGAAGAAGGTATGCCAGCATCCTGCTCCTTTCGTAGGAACAATTGATGAAACTCGGCGCTGATGATCTTGACCGACCAGGCCGACGACGAAATGGAACTCCCTGTCCTTGCGGGCTTCGAATGGGACAAAGAAGAATCGTGGACAAGGTTGATTGTTCATCAGAAGAAGGAAGGTCAGGCATCCAATGTTGGCAAGAAGAAGGGCAAGAAAGGAAAGGAGGAGGACGAATAGAACGTCGTACACCGGTCCTGCCCACTAAGTGCGCCCAGAGCCATGGTCCGGGATGCAAACTGTGAGGTGCGATGGAGAGTGAGGGTGGGAATTGTATCAACAGCTGAGTAGCAGCCGGAAACCAGCGCAGAGACCGCAGCTGTAAGTATCCAGATATTTAGGTACTTTGGCGGCACCAATGGAATGCATCTGCTCCGCTTGCCCCTCTTTGAATCACACCATAAAGCCAGGAGCAAGACATTAGGAGCAAGGTAAGAGTCATTCGATCGTTGGTGTTCTGTTTGGAGGAACGAGGGGGAATTGGAAAAATAAATGTGTGGAATTCCAGCTACTAAGTAAGCGCGGCTGCAGCCCTATCAAAGAACCAGTCTCCGCCTTCCTCATTCGGTGTCGACCGTCGAGAGTTGTGAGTTGGTCTCTTTCGTTCCCTCTTTGCGATGCAACGGTGAATACTTTACCAGTATGGATGAACGGGCCTCGATCCGTCCTGGGTTACCACTCCCAAACCCCACAGTATCATACTGGCAAGACCCACCCTCTCGTCTTGCCCATCATAGAACCTCGCCGGAACTTCCCAGAACTGTAGATACGCTCATCATCGGCTCTGGTATTACGGGTGCCACGCTCGCCTACAAAATCCTCAACCAACCTTCCCCACCCTCTGTCCTCGTGCTCGAAGCGAGGACAGCATGTTCAGGCGCAACGGGACGCAATGGCGGGCACACGAAGTGTGTCGCCTATCGTGAGATCTTGGATAACATCAAAGACCTTGGGGAAGAAGAGGCTGCGAAAATAGCAAGGTTTGGATACAATTGCATGAGGAACGTACATGCTTTCTCTCGAGAGCATGGTATCGAGTGTGATAGTTGGCAAGGAGACACAGTCGATGTGATCTATGATCGAGGCCAGTGGGACAAGGCTCAGTTGGCTGTGGCAGAGCTCAAAAGGGTATTCGGTGACGACGATCCAGTCGTGCAGTATAAATTTTGGGATGCTGAAGAGACTGAGAAGAAATTTCTAGCACAAGGCTCTCTGGGCGCGGTCTCTTACGAAGCTGGGAGTTTGAGTGCGTACAAGTTTGTCATCGGCGTCTTGGCTCTAGCCTTGGAGAAGAGCATGAACTTGCAGACAGAGACGCCTGCATTGAAGATCAGGAAGCGCGAGAGTGGCCACAGAGGGTGGATTGTAGAAACACCACGCGGTGCCATTGAAACGGAGAGAGTGGTTCTAGCAACGAACGGATACACAGCACATTTATATCCACCACTTCAAGGCGTGATTGTGCCACTAAGAGGGCACATGACGGCTCAGCGACCTGGGTCAGGCCTACCAAAAGACGGTCTGACAACGACGTATTCATTTATCTATGACGACGGATACGAGTACATGATACCTCGTCCGCAAGGCTCAATGTTTGCAGGCGACATTATGATCGGTGGCGGTGCCACGAAAGGTCCAGACGAGGGCATTTGTGAGTACGGGAATACAGATGACACCACAACCAATGCTGTCATAGTCAAATACGTGGAAAACAGCGCAGCAGAGCGATTCGGCTCCAACTGGGGCCACGACCATGAAGAAGGTCGTCTGCGCAGATCCTGGACAGGAATAATGGGATACTCTTCAGACGGATATCCCCTCATTGGACAGATGCCTGGCGAAGATGACCTGTACATCGCTTCATCTTTTCAAGGATCAGGAATGGTGCTGTGCTTTGAATCTGCAAGAGCGCTTTTTGAAATTATGAACCAAGATGACGAAGCGCTAGATCAGTGGTTTCCAAAAGCGTTTCGAGTCACACGTGAGAGGATGAAGCGCAAATTTCGAGGTAGACTCCAAGCAAAAGTCCCCCCAATGGATCTTGAAGTGAAGAGTCAACTATGATAGATTTTCACAATTAAAATGTCTCCAGACGCCATACTATTTGGGACTCGGGCTTTTCATCGGGACAGAAATCTCTGGCCAAGAGCGGCAGGATCCAAAACATCTCGTTTTAACCATCTACTTGTATGAATAGTCCATGCGGAAGGCTTTGGGAAAGAGTTCATTTGTCATGGGAGGATTTACAATACTGAGTCGACATTGTCATATACCACTGACTAGTACTACTCTGATATATGGCACATTTCCGTGCCAGAACGGATTTTCGACCCTTTCAAGATCACTCTCTGGCTTCGGGTAACGGCAGATGGCAGGAGCGCCAATTTAAGGTCGTGCAGAAAAGGTGTGGTGGCATGGCCAATCGGATGGGACGTCTCGAACTCGGACCACACCGAGGCAAATCAGGTCACGTCCAATCCTGCTCTCTTCAGTAGCAGTTGACCAGGCTGGCAAAAGAACATTCACGGTCCTGTCAAGGCAGAACGTCGAAAAGAATTGAAGTGTGGAGGGAAACAGTACTAAAGGCATCATGACCAATTGGCTTGGTGTACTGGAATGAGATATTAAGCGGATAACAGAATTAGGCATCGATTCCCATTGTACAAGCTTTGGCCAGGTGTGACAACGCGCATCGAGCAAGATAGAGAGGCTGAGCAAGAGTCCTGGGCGCCAGTAAGCTGCATGTCGAGTCTGTTACCGTGAGGCTGGTACGACGTCTGATTTGCTTTTCAACATGCAGGAGTGGTGAGCGATGCACCAAAACTGCGACCATTGTCTTATGAACTCAAAGATGTCCAGGAAGGAGCACGCCTAGACGCTCTTTGAAAGCTAGGTCGACTCTAATTGGATCAGCTACCTCGCAAAATCTGCCTGTTGTTTCCAAGCAGGACCTAATTTGTTCGGATTGAAATCGATGGTGACCAAATACCTTCGCTCTCTCGCCCCACCAAAATGCTATGTACACTGTCAGGTCTCAAGTCCAGCAACTTAACCGCATTAGAGAGCTAATCTCCCTGAATTGACAGCAAATGAAGGCTTCAGGGTGAGTCCTTTTGTCCGAGTTCTAGCTACCTATTGTGCATGGGAGAGCTCACTATCAAAGAGAAAGGCCAGGACTTTCCGTTGTGACGGCCTTCTCAGTGGGTGTTCGTGTAACTTGACTACAATTAGCTGGATTTAACTTCCACTTTTTGTTGGCATGTATATTTAGAAATGAATTTGTAGGTGTAGCCCTGCCTACCGCTCTGGAGCCTTGTCCCCAATTTTCGTGTTGCATTCGCTACAAATCCTCAAGACAATACAAAAAGAAGTTCGAGTCGCCTCTAAAAATGCTCTTCCTGACAGTTCTCTGTCTGAGTTGGGCGGTATATATATTAGAATGGCGGGGGAAGAGTGGACGAGACAAGCTATCATTAGCTTTGGTAGGCGTAGGAAACAACAAGAAGATCAACAAATATGCTGATTCGGTTACAGATGGTGGTGGCATCAGAGGCTACGGTAGCCTCCTTATCCTTCGAGCACTCATGGAGAAGGTAGGGCTCGAGGAAAGGCGCATAGACCCTGCCATCAAGTCAAGTTTCTCGCCTTGCATGTACAAGCCTACCAAAACCGGGTTTAGCACACCGTACATTGAGGATGTCCACTCATTTGAAGCCAACGTCGTGACAGAGACCAGTCTCAATGGCTTGTCCAATGATTCTCTTTTCCTGCCGTGCCATTATTTCGATTACGGTGCAGGAACCAGCACGGGGGGGTAAGTTATAGCACATGTTAAAGGACAATAGCTTACTAACAGATATCAAGTCTTATCAGCATTATGTTGTTCTGTCTCCGCATGACGGTGCATGATTGCATAAATGAGTATAAGATCTTGGGTGACAAGATCTTCGGTCACCCAAGGCCGTGCTCGTTGTTTGGCATCTTGTGGCCCAAGTATAGCTCAGACACTTTGAAAAGAGTTGTCAACGAAGCTACCGGAAGACATAACAACACTGGGTACAGATTGAATTACGAAGTCGAGGAGCAACTGTCCCAATGGTTCGCCGAATGCAGATATTCTGTTGGCTTCGGACTCTCAGCTAAGCGTTTCTAGCATCGTTGTTGCCTATCCGGATAGCAACGTTCGGGGAGATGTGCCATACCTATTCCGTACATATGAACAGCCAAACCGGGCTCGAGACGATGTATACGAACAGTTTAGGTCAGATCCTAAGCACCACCCATCGGCAATACCTTTGCATAAAGTGGCCCGAGCGACAGCAGCTGCACCGGCGTACTTCCGTCCGGTCAGGATTCTGCCAGCTCACAGGGGTAGACCTCTTCCCGCTATACGATTCAAAGATGGAGGATTTGGGTGTAATAATCCCAGCGAGGAAGCTTATCATGATGTCGTCGAAGCTCATGGAGGACTCAGCAAAAACATCGGGCCGTTCATAAGCATCGGAACAGGTGTTGGAAAGTTCAGATTGTTTTCCAATAAGAAGGGAAACTTTCAAGATGTCTGTGCGAGTGCTTTTGCGGCCCTGAAAAGGCCTACCTTGACGACCCTAGCCGACAAGTCAATGTCTTACCTGGCGAAGTTTGATAGAGCGGAAAGGTTCCCTTATTACCGATTCGATGGGGGCGAGGTACTTGGACAGGTAGCCATGGATGAGTGGAAAACCCATAAATCCAAGTACCGCAGCCGCGAACAGAAACAGCCGGGAGCCAAAACGTTGGAAGACATTCAGAGAGCTGTAGAAGTCTACCTGGAACAGAAGGATGTGCAAAATAAGCTAGAGGATTGCGCTAGATTGCTGGTTCAGAGAAGACGTCTCCGAACCCAGGACTCATCGATGTGGGAGCGATACGCCACCACTTCGTATTACCTGTGCAAGGACGGCACATGTGAACAGGCTCACTTT
This sequence comes from Alectoria sarmentosa, assembly GCA_009733775.1. Classification (NCBI taxonomy): domain Eukaryota; kingdom Fungi; phylum Ascomycota; class Lecanoromycetes; order Lecanorales; family Parmeliaceae; genus Alectoria; species Alectoria sarmentosa. Next base: position 47,182 of record WOGZ01000023.1, read on the forward strand.
AATACGTCTCTGGATTTCAGGAACCATTTGGAAAGCTGCCATGGCTTCGAGGCCCGCGGCACACTGGATGAAAAGCTGGAGGCATGTCGCCAGTATTGGTGGATTTATCCTGACTGACGGTAGTGTTCTTATGGGAGACTGTCTCAGGGCGATGCCTTTGGGATGATTGAGTTCGTTTCGCATATGTCAATTTTACGAAAGGTATACTTCATGGAAAGTGCAATGTCCAGCGTTGGGTGCCAGCGAGTGTCCATTTCCTAAGCGGTAAACATCACGCTAGCAGCTGACTTCGCGCGATGAAACCCCATTTTTTCACTTTCGAGGTAATACTTAAGACATACTTTCTCGCCAGTTTCGAACACCAAAGCTCGTATCTAAATTCTGATTGGGAGTTTAAGCCGTTCTCCTTTGATAACACTGGGTCCCATTTCCACATTTGGCAAGGCGATGAAAGCAGTAAGCCTTGAGAATTCTATAGATATGGGAAAGTTGTCTGCAATTTCGGTGTAGTATTGTCTCACGAATGCGCATTGAAGCAGTATCTCTATCCAAGGTTGAACACCTTGAGCATACTGACTCTCACAGACCGTTTCAGCTCGTCTGGTTAGGTATCGGACCTAAGTACAAGGCCCGATCAGTCGACTCTTTGGGATACCGAAGTTGTCCGAAGTCGACCTTTCCGACCCACTCCTGGGGAGGTCTTTCGATGTCATCGGGGTGGATGTTGTATGTCTTGGTCACAGCTTGCGGGTCTTCACAGAAAACATGAATTGTTCTCCAGTGCTCGGGCACTGCTTTCCTTTGTAAACTCAAGACTGTTTTATTCATCAGCGAACTTCCCATCGCACAGCAGATGCTCAATATACCCTGAGGGCCACGTGGTGAGGTTTCCACTCTCGCAGCGCTATCCGAAACAGGGTCATATACCACCACCCCTGTGATGGTATTCTCTGAATTACAGCAGTTTCCCATGGCTGATCAGGCAGTGATATGTCTTGAATTGTTGATCTTTGACTGTGGACTTCGGAGAGGAACTCTGGAAGCTCTCAATGGAGAGATGTGAAAGAGATGGTAACTCGCGGACTTGCCCATCCTTTGTATACTGAAGCTGACTGGCTGTTTGCCTTTTGGGGAAAAGCTGTGGTATGTTCGTGATCACGATAAGTCTCGGTAATAGATTAACGATAATTGTATCTCACCCTTGGAGGCGGCAACTCAGTGATTGAGCATCTGACGATGAATTCGCCACCATCCTGCCCATGCAAGATCTGGCAATCGATACGAGCTGTGGCTTGAGAGGAATCGCTGCTGTGGTCAACGCTTTGGATCGCAGTCAAGGTGATCAGGCAGCTTCTGTGATGAGGCTTTACGGCCACAAACATGACCCAGCTCAATCCTCATGGCATTACGTGACCAGAGTCCTGATTGAAATAGCTGTTTGAAGGTTGTTTGAGCCATGGTCTTGTGACTAAAGCTACTGGGTTGCTTGCCTGATTTCTATACGTACTAGTATTGCTTCCTCTTTGTGGAATCACTAACCATTGGGAACTGACCATGCTCAATCTTGTACGTCAGCATACGCTTCTCTAATTGAAATGTGTATTTTGTTTGATGAGTAGTCAGGGAATGGTCCTCCTCGGCACGAAATCGTCCAAAGGTTTTGATTCCGAGAAGCGGGCGACGAAGATAAGTTTGGGTGCCAACTCTCTTGATTGTCCCCCTATGACGGATTTCCCAACATCTGAGAGAGACTTCCTTCCGATGTTCATACCGAAGATTGGGGGCGGAGATGTCCCACTATAAAAGACAGTTGCAGAGAAAGAGAAGTATGCGGGATTAATATACGGTACTTGGCACAGGTGAACCCAGGTTCAAAATATCTGAATCTGGATCGGCCATAAGAATGGGTCTTTTGATACAAATGATCAATACATCTGTATGGGCTTCAAAAAACTACTTGGTCCATGAGATTGAGGACCCAAATCGTGTCTATATAGGTACACTATTTTCCCCACCAATAGTAAGGGGTTCATGGGATCAAGACACCAAGGAAGAAGCGGTTCATGGGCTTGAAGAATCCTTAAAAAGTCAAACGACGGTGACAGCGAGGTCCTGAATGGGCTTTTCGAAAAGCAATGCTACCACATGATGAGGTCATATCATGGTATCCCACCATGATATCACATCGTGGTAAGGGGGGTAGGCCATGGAAACTTGGCCAAGTTGGCATACAGTTGGCCAACTTTGAAGGCACATCTTCATAGAGATCGTAACTTGATTAAATATGAATGAGCAGGACAAAGGCCATCCCAAAATCAAAAAGGTGATTTTCATGGCAATTGAAAGCTCTGTGGGATTGGTTCTTATCCGGGATCGTCCACTAGAGAGGTACAAAATGTTCGGTATGGTGGCATTTGCACCTCAAGTGAAAAGACTGAAGGGTAAATGGATGCTCTAAAATCCGTCTCAACGTCCAATTGGAGGGTTTCTGCTGACTAGAACCTCAGACCGGCCCACCTGAGCGATCCTGAACATGTTGAGCGTTGCTGACAGGCTGTTAAGTTATTGGGCAAGAACGGCGCTGATTGCTGAAACTACTGCACGAACTGGGGCTCCTTTAAATCTTACAGCGTTCTTTGATAAGGGTCGGTCTCTCCTACGAGCCGATTGGGCCACATGAGGTCGGGTTTGATGTCCCAATACTGCTTAGGCAGCACTCTCGGTGCTCGCCCGATCCTACAACATTGACTGCAACACGTCGGTGAGAATTCTTCAGCTGTGTCTGGCGGGACTGCGGGTTCAAATGATGACAAGGTGTTTCAGAAAGAAAGGTCATAGTCAAGCTCCAGGTGCGGCACAACAGCTGGATAGTAGACGCATGGAAATGGATGTGGATGATGGCTGGGCATATTGGGATTGAGTATCATAATCCTCGAGAAGAAGGCAGATCACAGTTTCTATTCCGGGACTGCGTGCGGAGTTTGGGAAGGCGTACGAGGCTGAAGTACCCATGGAACAAATGTCTGCACTCCTGACTGGACGTTCCTCAAGTTCAAGCTTGCTTCATTCATTATGGTGTCGGAAGATTGTCAAGAATTCCAAGATCCGAAAGCTCTCCCATGCAAGCATGACTGCAAGGAGGTTCGATTGGATGCTCGGGGACAGGGACCGCCGCAGCAGATTCGTTCGACAGGACGAATTATGGGTTGAGAAAAGGGGGAAGAAGTACCGGCACTAAGATTATGACGAGCAAGAAAGAGAAGACTACTGCCTGCAGATCTCTGGATAACCGTTATCATTGATCAAATCTCAATTTGACCTGTGACCGTTCGCGTTGCGAACTTCCTTTCGAGGCAAAAACAGGCGTCGATCTAGCAGAAGAACCGGCAGCCTCATGCACTGCAAATCATTTTTAGTCACGACTTTATTTGTAGGCCGTGTCTTTTGGCAGTCCGAGACAAAGTGAGCAAGCAAATTGCCAAATGATTGTGTACGGCCAAGGAAAGCAAGGCATCTGGCAGATGATGCAACGGTCTCTGGAAATAGCAGGCTGGCGTGGCTCCTTCCGATTCCAGATCTAGGTTAGTATACGCCATGCTATAGGTATTCGCCCGCTGTATAGCAACTCTAGCAAAGTGCCATGGTGACATTGTTCTGAGAAGGGAAGCCACATCCGAAGAGTGGGAGTGATGGCGCGAATCTGTAACTTGAAGAACGCAAATCACTAGCGTAAGCGATAGCCACCTGAACTAAAGGGCGCTCAGTACACGCATGGGCTGGGCCGGTAAGCTGTACAACGATGAGGAATCCTCTCCTTACCTGTTTCACAGACGTACAGTCCCAAACAGCAACCATTTGCCGATGGCGACCGCATTGTCTCTCACGGTAACTGGGCGTGTTGATCATGTTTCGATTCATCCATTCCGGAGCCTCCCTACACTGTGAGCAACTTCGATGGTAACGATCTTCGAGTCCGTGTGCTGCTGTTCCTCTTCTTCAAATCCGCATTCAATCTCGAAACCGTGAAACATTCAGACAAAGCCAGACTCCACTCTGGCTTTCGGCGCTTCCGTTGCCAATGCTCAGCTGGCGTCTCGAGACTGCTGCAAGAGCGATGTGGTAGTATTCGAGGGCAAGGTGCATCTGTGAAACATGACAAGGTATCTGTTCATGGCCGGGGTCAAAGACGTCTGCTGCCTCTGGCAAGGGAGATACATAAGAATATAAAGGCTTCTGGATGTCCCCAGCCGCAGAAACCTATTCGAGGCCTCGCCCTTTGAGGCAAAAGCTACGCTTCTCATAATCATCTGGTCTGCTCCCACCCGCATAACACACTTCGCATACAGTCACCGCCGTCTGAACCATGCCGTGAGTTTTGTCCCCCATTGTCCTCCACCCATAGTAGGTGCTTCAATGATTGAGTGAGGTCGCAGGCAATCCACTTCTCAGGTTCAGGGCAAGCATTCCCAACACGCCAAAGGTCCAAATATCCCGCAAGTACCGGCTCGGGTCCGTGACAACATCCAGAGCGCTGAACGGTATAATGCATCCTTGTGGACCAGGCAAGATGCGGGCCTCAGCCGGGAGCAATCCAGAGAGCAGTACCTCGAAGACTGGACCGGTGATTGGGAGAAGAGAAGCAATTGAGGTTAGTGATACGCAGGGTATGCAAGATGACCGATAATGGAACATCACTCACAAGCACTCAGGGCCAATCGAAACTTGGAGATTCAGGCCAGACCAGAGTCTCGCCTCGGACTGCCTGCACTGTTGTCGCTGTGTGAATGAGCATGCACCGCGCCCACGCCTAGATCATCAGCTTTGTGTCATGGTATGGTTATTGTGTACTCATGGTATTGAGTAGAGTCTGGGTTGAACTTGCAATGTTGTGGCGTTCACAGCTTTTTAAAAACAGTCAAGGAGGCATGTATGAATGGACAAGCATTGCACTATCGGGAAGTTCTGGGCGAGGACCGTGAAATGATCCGTCCGTTGGAAATACGTGACCGCAGCATTGCTCCAATCCATGCCTTGAAGTGTACCGTACCAAAAAAATCAGCTCAACAGGACCAACGCCCCAATCACACCAGTGGCTAACCCTAACCCTACCAGCATCTTCACTACTTCAGGCTCAAGCTTCTCGGACCCATTTTTAATTGACGCGGCAGTATCAGCCATCACGCTCCCTGTCCCGTTCTCAACCCCTTTCGCGCTGGACCTATCCTCCCCAACCAAGCGGGGCATCACACTGCAGAAGAAATCACGCCCCTTTTTTCTCCTGAATAGATGACACCCACGGGCACCGGGTCGTTGAGATGAGACAGATGTTGACAAGATGCGATGGGAAAGGGAGGAGCTGAATACCGGATGGGAGGGTTGGTAGGATATTTAATCAGCTACGATAGAATTATCTGTTAGCTCCATACCTTCGAGACTTCGGAGTCGACTTACAAGAAGTAGAGTGTCTGGGAGCAGAGAGTTCAATGCTCTTATATGCCTAGGATTGGGGAGGCAAGAGTTCGTAGAGTAGCTACTGACGGGGTCCAATTGGCCGTAGTCTGCTCTCAAGAACAGAGAGGCAACGACATATATGCCGACGGAGTAGAGACCATCCCACAAGCCATACATATCCTTTGTTGCACCTTCCTCTCGGTAATGTTCTTCACACCATCTTCTCTGGCCAATGTTCTTGCTGCATTGCCGCTATGCACATTTCGTTGACCGAAAAAGTGTCCATTTGGATTCCATTGACAGCCAAGGACAAGGTTTGGCGATCACACACTCGGAACGCCTACCTACAATATCCCGTCTATGGTAGATACCTAGTTGTAGAAGTTGGTCGAAAAACCTGGTGGGTCGTATTGGGGAAGATTGACGAAGGTGTTGTTGAGAGTCCGAGGCCGAAAGACCTTCGAGGTCCAGACGAAAGGATTCTTGATCTTCATGTCCATGGCAGGGCTGAAGGTCTTGGCACGGCGCGATATTTCTGTCACTACCGTCGTGCGAGAGCTCATGCTGCGAGTATGAACTTGAACGAGCAATTGTTATTTCTTCCATGCCTCATGTCTCCTATCTACTTCGATGGCCCTTCAAGTTACGTAGAAGAGCTCGACGCTCAAGGGTCGCGACGATGCTCGTCCTTTTGAGTGTCATAGGCATCTTGATCGCACCCTTCTACTTGATATACAAGCCACCCGCTTTTCTGTTACGCTACTTCCAGTGGCGATGGCCAGATGTCCTCTGGCGCGTTTCGGCGTCTTCGAAGATCGTTGCCCTCACAATTGACGACGGGCCATCCGTGTACACCCACGAGATAATGCAGATCCTCAACCTCAACGGTGTAACGGCAACGTTCTTCGTCATCGGATCGCAAGTCGCAGGGCACGAGAAGACGCTACAAGATCTCATAGAAAGCGGAAACGAGCTGGGGAATCACGCGATGCACGACGAGCCTTCACGATCGTTGGGAGATGCCACTCTCGTCGACGAGATTCACTCCGTGGAAGGAATGATCCACGAGGCATACACTGCCGTTGATGCAGAACCTCCTCCTAAATACTTCCGACCTGGCTCGGGCTTCTTCAGCGGAAGGATGCGCAAGATCCTGGGCAGATTGGGCTACCGGCTGGTCCTTGGTAGCATTTATCCCCATGATCCGCAGATTCCCTTTTGGCGTATTAACGCGAGCCATATACTGAGCATGTTACAGCCTGGAGGGATCATAATCTGCCATGACCGGAGGAGCTGGACTGCTCCCATGCTACGAAAGGTGCTCCCCGAGATTAAGCGTAAAGGCTATCGCATAATTACTGTCACGGAGCTGTTGAAGGAAGCGAGGCCGTGAGGTGCTCAGATGCTTTCTTTTGTTCCGCTAAGGAAGGGCTCTTCTACGTGGCCCGGTTCACGCAACTGAACAAAGCACAAGGTGGGTCTGCGAAAGGTCGAAATCCAACAAGCTGAATGGCAATGATCGCCAAGTCGGGGCGACGGACTGGGAGCAGAACCACAGTGCTTCAATGAGGCTCTTCGCGAATTGATATCCCTTTATTTCAACGTCATTTTGCTCATGAGTCAAGAAGCTGAGGAGATTGTGGAATGCTTCGGAGGCATGTTTCTCACAACGTTCTTCGAAGCAGGCAGGCGTGGTCAGAAAGGGTCGCTAATTCGGGGCCTTACTCTTTACTCTACTATCCAACCAAACCAAGTCTCTGGCGTACCTGTACTACACTAACATATGGTTGAGCTTCGCCTTGTTCCTGGGACTCCAATTCAAGTACAGCCTGCTGCACATGTTGAGACTGACGTCTTCCCCCATCTAATCCGTACACTCTTCACTCCGACGCATGTCCAGTCTGCTGCTTCTCTTAGGATTATTTCTTCCCGACTGGACTAGGAATACATTGCTGGCCTTCCTGTGCCAACAGAAGGCCCTGGGAAGATCGAAAAATGTGAATCTTGGAGCCGAAATCCGTTTTGCTCTGCAGGACAAGTTCCGAGGGTCATTTTCCGCAACAGTGTGCACGTTTGAATCGAGGAGGCTTTCAAGCCTACAATTTCTTCTGACGCTTTGCCTGTTGGTGCTCACGCGGATGAAGTCTCTTCAAAACGAGTGCTAGGCAACCTGGGTACATGAGTGTCTCCCTGTCTTATGCCAGGTACATATCGTTGATTTCCCGCAACTTATCGTCTTGGAGTTTTCGCATATCGTAGACTATCGTTGGCTGTTTGTGGTTCTGAAGAGTCGTTGATATGAAGGCATAATTTGATGACGAGGATTCCTGCGAAGGGGGATTTCGTGCAGCATCAGCTTGGGAATATAAAGGATGGTCCACTTTCCGGACATGGTATGTCACCTCTCCAATCCACTTTTCTCCCAGCGAACACTAGCCGCCGCATCCCATGATTCCCGAGCAATCTGTTCCTTGGAATCACTACCGACCCACATCGAAATTTGAGAGTCGTCCCGATGATGATGATGATGATGATGGAGGAGGTCATGTATTTTGAGCTATGCACCCATCGTCTGCAGGTGGTGCCCAAGGCAGGCTTGGTTCCCATTGACGACTACAGGGAGGTTGAGAGACCGTGGGGGCACGTGTCCTTTGACTTGATCGATATAGGAGGCGTTGGGGATTATATAGCTCTGCCATGTTGTAGGGAAGTGGAAAGAGGTAACAGACGTCTGGCCAGACTGCATTGGGACGAGGACATTCCTCCCAAATTGAGAAAGGCGAAAACATTCTGGGTGGGACCAATAGATTTATGTAATCCCTTCCATTATCGTCGAGAAGCATGGCAGGAGACTGAGGCTCGAGTGCAGATGTCTGGAACAGTTCCCGGAACGACACTGGACAGGCTGCTTCGTCAAACGCTCCTGCTCAAGCTGTTGCATCTCCCGCCCCTGTATAAGCAGCTTCCCCGAATGACGATGGACGGCAAAGTCCAATGACAGAGGACGACTACGAAGAACCCGATATTGCGTAAAACAAAAGGGAAATTGGCTAATCAGGGCCTCGTCATTGACTGGGACGAGCTCAGTTTGCCAGGTACTCTGGATGGAGCAATTGTCTACGTTGCTGATTGATTTAGTAGAGTGTGGTATCCAAGTGACTTGAGATGATGGATCTCCTCCTTGTCAGTATTGCCATGAACAGTGTGGTGCAAGATGATGATACGAGTAGGGCTATGCTTCCGATCAATATCAAATGCTGTGGGTGAAGGGTAGATGGAGGTCATTTAGAGAGGAGGAAAGAGATTGATGCGAGGTGAAGAAACGGTTCAGATCATTTCGTTTCCGATGCTCTGTATTAATTTACTTATACCACACGTGCTGCCAGAGCTTTGGAGGCATTGAGAGGGTGAGAGGGTGAGAGGGTGAGATGGAGAGACAGAGAGATGGAGGGAGGGAGGCTAGCTTGGTGGGATATGAGGGCTATTCTGCAAATGCACAAGTGCAGGCGGAGAAAGGAGGAGCAAGGGAAGTTGAGGTTTTGTGGAACGAGAATGAGAATAAGAGTGAGTGTGAGTGTGAGTGTGAGAATGAAAATGCAGGGCTCAAACATGCGGTGAGAGGGTGAGACGTAGAGTCAAGCGCGTCGAATAAGACGCTGTGTGAAAAGCGCTAATGAAGAGACCAAAGAAAGGCACTAGCAGCTGCGACTGTGAGTCATAAAGTCAATCAATCAATCAATCTCGCTCCAAAAGGCTTTCTACCGTAAGCAACTTGAGCCAAGCTACAGTAAGGTACTTTGAAGTTGATGAATAATCAACGGAATGATAAAGCAAAGTTAATAATAATGATGAATGATAACGAAATGATGATGAGTCGGATGAGGACGAGTGATTGGAGCTCGTCTTCGCTTATCTCCATGCCAGACTGGTATTCTTCGGAGACACCGCTGACGGTGTCTCGGTCCTTTGCTTCATCACTCGGATTCCTCTGTAGATACCTAGATACTTGAGGTAGAGAGATCAAGGGTTTGCGACCTTTGCTGGTTTTCATAAATGATGATATTTCATATTTTATTGTTAGAGTGAACCTCGATGCCTTCCTGGTCCTCCTCCACGTCGTAGAGGTCGAGACTTGTAAGAGAAGAGGGCGGAGAGAAAGCCTGGTCTTCCGATATTTGGATTCATGATTGAGCCTGTCAGTTCTCTTCCCGTCCCTCATCTGACTAATCATGCCTGCCCATTCAACTGGTTCAGTATGCAGTATGCAGTCGTATGTATGTACTACCTTACCCATGTAAAGTACAAGTAGGTACCTTAGAATGTATGGGTATTAGTGTGCATGGTGCAGCAAGAGGAAGATTGTGAATGAGTCACAGCCTCACAGCCCCCGCACATAGCGCACAAATCGTCTGCCAAGAACGGCGCTTGTGCTCTTGGCCCTTCCTCGACAAATTCCCATCAAAGTTGGAGAGCAAAAATAATAAGAATGTAAAGTAAATAAATGCCTCGACTTCCCCGTGTCTGCTTGATCTCTCTTTTTCTCTTCCCTTGTTCTTCCTTTCACTTCCACTCCCTATTTACACTTGCAACACAACATCACCCACCACCATATACAAGACATCCATTTGATATGGCTGCCTCGTAACCCTCATCTCATATACTCCCTTCCATCTCCTCAACCGACAGGATAGCATCCCTTCAACCAACGACACATTCCACCAACCCAACTCCACTCATCACCTCACATCTTCCTCCCCAGCATTATCTGATCCAACCGCTTGCTGCCCCAAGCACTTGCTCCCCTTCTCGCCTCACAGCAACCATTCCCTCACGCGACCACCAGTCGTTCGTCACGGATACACCACAGACATGGCTTTCTCAACCCCAATCACCGCGGCTTCCCACGCCAGCAACCAATCCAATCAGCTTCGCAGACCAAGACTCGGACTTTCTTCTCTTCCCACCCCCGGCAACTTCCCACGCTCCCTCGACGACTCGCAGGAACACCGACTTCGTTCCGGCGACGTCTCATACAGTCCCTAATCTCTACCTCGGCCACACCTACAACGGTCAGCAACAATATCAACGTCGACGTAATTCTACTCAGCAATTTTCAACTTCTGTATCTCGTATTCAGAATCCACGAGTGAGCGGCATCATCCAAGGCCCTGCGTCTCTATCTTCGTCTCCGTCTATGCAGCAATTCAACAGTCCTATCGGTCAACAACAGCGCTTGTACGCAAACTCGGCTCCTTCTTCGACGACTGGCTTGCACCTACAGTCCCCTCGAAGTCGGCCTCCAGTTCCCCTTTTCTCGAATAGCACAGAAAACATTCATCAGCAAAACATGTCTACCATGGTTATTCCCCACAGTGTCCAAGGTACTTCTTCTCCTGAAGCCTTCTCGAGTCCGGAGCCAGAGCTAACCACCACCCTTTCAGACCTCCCCTCGGACAACATGTTTGACTTCAACAACAACGATTTCGCTTCGGCGCCGGATTCTAGCGATGGTCTCTTCGACGGGTCCCTGGACTTTGGTTCACACTTCGAACCCATCAATGATCCGGCGCCGGCGCAGACGCCAAACCTACAGACCGTGTCACCCAAAGATCTCATGGTCGACTCCATGTCTGCGCCTCCTTCCGGTGCTTTTACCGATCTTACAACCCCTGGTACTTCCGCCTATGACTCGCCATACATGATCAACAGTACCGAAACCTCACCACTCTTCGCAGAGGAGTCGTTTACAGACGACCCTGACAAGTGGCCATCCCTCTTTGATCCAATTGAAGAGGAGACAAATACCGGTCCGGTTTCTCATTTCGCGGGTGTCAGTCATTCGCCGACCTACGAGGCTCACAAAATGTCTCGCAACGGCTCATCACCTGGTCAGTCATCACCTCGATCTTCTCACCAAGGCCGTCACTCCCTCTCCTCTGGCGTCGCTCCAAAGCGAAGGGACAAGCCCCTGCCGGCCATCACCATCGAAGACCCCAACGACAGCGTGGCAGTCAAGCGAGCACGAAACACCATGGCGGCACGGAAATCTCGGGAAAAGAGGGTGGAGCGGACAGAAGAATTAGTCAACCAGGTCGCACAGTTGGAAACAGAGGTCCAGCACTGGAAGAACATCGCCATAAGCATGGGGCATGTCGAGTGATTGCTATCGAGGAAAATGATGTGCGTGTGTGCTCAAGCTTGTGATAAACATGGTGCTTTGGGGTTGAGATATCAATATGAAGAGATCGGCAGTGTGAGCTCCACTGGGAATGGAGCGATGACGCTGTCGGTCGAGGATTACTAGGAGAGGAAAAACGGTTTCTTATTCTTCATTCATGCATGCGTTCACGATTCTTAAAGTAGGGGGAAGAGAAGGTTCTTGTTCCTTTTGACGACGGCCGGTTCTGATGTCTCCTGATCCCATTGGGTGAGGGATTGTACTCGTGGCTGTGATTGTATCTTATTATTGTCTACTACGGCTTTCGCCCTGTGCTTTGGGTACCATACAGACAGATAAAGAATGCGGAAAAACATGGTCTTTCTTTACACTGGGTTCCTGGTACAGCTATGCAGATGACAATCGTAATCATATCCTCGAATGAATTGGCTACTAGAAAGAAAGAGAGAGAGAGAGAGAGAGAGAGAGAAAGAGAGGATATTTGTAGTGCCTCAAGATCGCTTTAGCAGACACAAGGGGCACACAGACCAGGTGTCCCAAAACGTTGCAGTCGCCACGGTCCAGAAATCCCATAAAAAATCCCATATTACCGACAGATTTGGTCCAGCCAGCGTCAAAAGGGCAGAATCACGGCTTCGATTAAGTATTATTCCATGCTATCTACACAATCATGTTGCCCTACTGGCCGAGCGCACCGTCTCCAATAAGAGAAGCTGACGCGGGGTATCGGTACGAAAAGGGGAGGCGGGGGTATGTGAACGAGTAACAACAACGCAAAAAGAGAGATATCAATCTAGTAGTCTGCACACCTTACACACAAGGCACGATGAAAAGAGGGTATTGCCACTCCGGTGATGGTGGTGAAGAAGACGTAGGAACCAGCGCAACGAGTGAGGGAAGTATGCAAAATAAATCGCTGTTGTCCAGGGGTATCGACCATGTTTCTGCACTCTCAAAGGGACGACCACTTTCAGGCGGCAGCTGACACTGGAGTCTGCTCGTGGATTCCGGTCATGTTTCCCGTCTCGCCTTCGGTCGTTGCTACCTTCTCCGTGAGGGTTTCGCCGTTCGTAGTCGCCTCAGCCGGGGTCTCCGTAGGGAGTGGGATGTTGGCGGCATCCTTGGTGGCTGCTGGAGAGGAACCTTTTTGAGCACGGCTTGCTTTGCGGAGGAGACCCCCAAATCCGCCGGAGGATTGCTTCTTGCCCTCGCCGTCAGTCAATTCGTTGTCAGATGTTCCACCAGTCCTCCGCTCTTTTTTCGTTCCCAGGTTGCCGAAGAAAGAGGTGCGACGCTTGTCTGTAGGAGATATGGGAGAGGTTGCAGCCGCTGGTGTGGTTGCCTCAGTGGCTGCCACAGGGGTTTCAGTGGTGGCTGCGGTGGTCTCAGCAGTGGGCGAGGTTACAGGATCATCAAGCTGCGGTGCAGTGGATGGCAGAGTGGACGGCTCCTCCTTCGCCGGAACAGCTGGTGGGGTCTCCATTGAGGTGGGGGCTACAGCATCCTTCTTGCCAAAGATGCTACCGAAGATCGAGTTTCTCTTGTTTGGCTTTGGTGCAGTCTCGCGAGTGGTCGAGGATCGGGTGGTTTCGGCAACGTTAGATTCTGCACCAGCGACGGGTGCCACGCCCGAGGCATCAATTCCAGTGGCGGCTTCTTCAGCAGGAACGACAGGCTCCCCAACAACACGAGATGCTATGAGAAGTTAGGCTAAAGGCAGTGGAAGGGGAAGATACCGGGACACTTACCAACAGCAACTGCGTCAAAATCGCCAGTCTTGGCAACACCCTGGTGCTTGGCCTCTTTCTCAAGGGCACTATTGTCCTTGGCCTCTTCCTTCAACTCCTGCTTCTCGGATCTCTTCTCAGCCTTGTTTTCGTGCTTGATCTCCTTCGCGACTGCATTGTCTTCTTTTCGAATGGCCTTGTCTTCCTTCTTCTCGGCCTTTTCCTCCTTCTTGAACTCCTTCAGGTCAGCTTTGTCTTCCTTCTTAATTTCCCTCTTAATGGCCTTGTCTTCGGCCTTGTCTTCCTTCTTTTCCTCTTTATCTAGGTTCTTGTCCTCCTTTTTGCCTAGGAGGCTTCCAAATATGCTGGAACGCTTATTGTTGCGAGATTGAGAGCGGCCCTTCTTTGCCGCTTTGGATTTATCTTCCTCGGAAGTAGAGCCGTTTCGAGCGGCAGCTATGCCAGCAACTGCACCAGCAGCAGCGGTCTCACCAACATGCTCGCCATTTGTCGAACCGGGAGCCGTGCCTGTAGTTGTGCCAGAGGTGGCACCAGTGGTCGTGTCTGCGACAGTATTGGGGGTGTCGCCAGTGATGGTTCCTGTCGCTGTCTCAGGTGTCGTATCAAACGCAGCGGCGGCTGCCTCGGGAGTAGTGTGCGTCGTAGTGTCTTTAGTCTTACGCTCGCGGGACTTGTTGGCCATCATTCCTCGAGATCGAGAACGAGGAGTACCAGTGGGGGCAGCGGCACCAGCACCTGATCTCTATCAGCGTCCGCTGTGTGCAAAGAATAACTGTGAACCAACGTACCGTATTTCTCTAGCTGACTCTTGTAGCCAGAGCTGCCAACGATACCTTCACGTGCAGTCTTGGCTTCAGCTGCCTTGGTCTCGATCGTTACCAACCAGGAATCCTTCTCTGACTTATTGATGGCTTGGAAATTGTGCTTGTGACCATTGAGACTGAATCCGAAGTCGTTGAAGTTGCCTTTTACCACGTCGGTCACATCGGCCTGCGGTGTACAGACAACGTCAGTAGGCCAATACTTGGTCCCGGAGGGGAGGGGGGGGGAAGGATACTGACCAAGTTGAACATGCCTTGGGGATGACCCTTATCCTCAGCACGCTTAGCGTAGAAGAGAAGACCTTTGCCCGTCTGGCTGGCATGTGCAGCGTTAGGATGTGCGATATCCTTGGACTTCTCGTTATTTAGGTATCCGGAGAGATTTCCATGTTCCAGGGGCGCTTCGCTGAGCCAGAAGTGCTTCTTTGAAAAAATGAGACCTCTGAACGAAGGAGGGTCCCATATTAGTCATGCATTAAACCTTTGAGGGAGCGGATATGGCTTACTTGAGGCCAGGACCTTTGTAGTTCAGAAGGCCCTCATTGATTGGGTGAGACTCGACCAAGACTTCCCCCTTTGCAAGCTGTTCCACTTTGGTCACGTTGCTGACATTAGGGGCAGCGGCCACCATGCCGTCAGTCACTCCGTTCATACCCAATTCTGGTCGAGACTCCGGGGACAAGTCGGAGGTGTTTTGATCTCGAATGGGGTCGCTGGTAGCTTGGGAAGCAGTTGCAGTGATGGGCTCTTGCCCTGCCAAATGCTGGTCAGTAGCTGCAGACATGGTTGCTTGATGGATTTGGTCTGATGGTAAGAGGGTTGGTTCGGTGTCTGTGGGTGGATGTAACTATTTATCAACAAGGGCAGGAAGGGAGGGCTCTTTGAGTAGGGTGTATAGGTGTTTTGGTAGAGGGAAGTAGGAGTAGGTATCTCTGAGACACTCTAAATCAGTGAATAGGGAATGAAAAGAAGAAGAAGAAGGAGAAGGAGAAGGAGAAGGAGAAGGAGAAGAAGAGGCAAGATTGATGCAGAGTGGGTGGAGAAGCTGAAGGAGAAGCTGAAGGAGATAGGTAGAAGTGGTAGAGTGGGTACAATAATGAAGGGGGCGTGAGGGCTTGTCTCAAAACTTTTTTCTGGGAGACGCGAAGGCGCTAAGATTGGTTGCTAGTCACTACACCGAAGAAACTAGAAAAGTAGGTAATATAACGGGTACGCTAGTAAGGGTCCGAGGGTCTCAATTTGAATCTTGAATGAGTCCCGTCGATAATCTCCTCACAGTTGATTTGGCGAGCAGTACAAGAGTACTAGTACATGTAGCAAGCACTCAAGAGTGGTTTGAGTCGACAGTCGAATCAAATGACTCCAATATCCTCTACCGAATCAAGTCTACTCTTATACCAAAAGGAAGCGCTATGTATATATCCACTCTGTCCCACAGATGATCAACCCTCTCTCTTTCTCTCTCTCTCTCTCTCTGCGACAGGGGCGTGTGCAAGGGAGAAAAAAGGACTTGGTCGCATCTGACCTCGCCATGGCTGACTAGCATTAAGCGCATCGTCACTCTGCAGCTCACTACCTACTTGTTCCAGTAGCCATGTGGCCAGGTGGACATGTGCCCAATTCCTGCTGTCACCCGCAACGTCCGCTATCTCAACTCTTGCTCTGCTGCCACTTCCCATACGCTTCGCATCTCCATTCTCATAGCCAACCCATATTGTACCTAGGTGTTCAAATTCGCCATAGCCTTATCTATCTACATCAAACTTTTTCACACTACTAATCTGCAAGTCTTCCATGCACACAAGCTGCCCACACCTGCCTCTCACCCAACCTTCAGATATGGCCCTCCCTTCCTGCCTCCCTCCAAGCTGCCCGGTGATAAGCCGTGAGTCTGTCCGATTTCCTTGCTCCTAAAACTCCTGGCGCTATGCAAAAGATCCACCATGACCCATAAATACCCCTACCCAGAAACCTCACCTATATTCGCCTTTTGGAGGGGCTATCGTAAAACATATCTCATCCACTCGTGAGCAACATGTATCTGATGCTGGTGAGCAAAAGGCTTGTCGAATTAGATGTTCGGAACTCACTTGGTGATGGCGTTCATTCTCTCGCTTGTAAGTTTGAGAGTTATCTTCAGCAATTCCTGTGAGACATCCGAATGCTGATCCTGCATCTTCGTCCATTGATCTTCGTCGAGCATCCACGTGACGCAATTCCTCTCTGCGTAAGTCGTCGATGTCCTTTTCGTATCTGAGAAAAAGGGAAGCTCTCCACAAGTCGTGCCAGCGACAATGAGCTCGGAGTATTTGCCTTGGGGAAAGTCGTACCTCGCTTTGAGCATGCCGCTTTCCAGCAGGTAAAAGCCATTGGGCTGATCTCCGGGGTTGTAGAGCACGGATCCGGCCGCATACTCTTTGCGTATGAAAAACGACGCTGTCTTGTACCAGAAATCTTCAGGTTCTTCGGATACGGTCGAAAAGGTCTGCAATATTAGCTGTAGAGGTTGGCGATAGTCCTGCCATCTTTGGTGCTGTGCAGGGCTCTGTTCGCTGAGTGTCGCTGTAGCTACCTGGTGCAGATGATGCAGTCGTGGAGAGTTGAACATAATCTCTAACGACGGTGTACTTGTCTGCTCTGACTTCGGGACTTCTGTGCAGGTATTAGTGGAATCACTCAGCAGCTCCAAAGCAAGTTTACCCAGGAAAGCGGGAGTTGACTCTGTCTCCATCTCGAGATCTCGCTGATGATAGAACGCCTTCAAAAGTTCGTTCTCGCAGTACTCCAGCGCCGAATTGAGACTCTTAGAGTAGTAGACACCGTCGTCATTGTCAAAGAGTCCCACTCTACGGAGGCTCTTGCCTACATCGCTCTCCATCTCGAGACCGCACATGACCAATTGAACTTCCTGTCGAATGAGTAGCTTTTTAGTCCGCTTAAACGCTTCTCCGGCTGAGAGGTCGACGCCGTCCACGTTGTACAGATCAAGTACAAGAAAGCGGATTGGCTGTTTTCGAAAAGACTCCTCCCGCAGCAGTTCCCGGATTTGCTTCTCGACTCCTACAATGGTACCGAAGAACAGATAGCCTGCAAGCTTCATAACATGAACTTGTTTGCCAGCTTCAAGAAGGAAACGTTGCTGAATTGGATGCCTCCGGACTGTCGAATTTGCCACGCCTCCGTAGAGCTTCCCACGGATGGCCGATATTTGGGATGTTTGGAGGACAAAGCTGACACAGGCCAGGATGATTCCCACAAGGATACCGACGACGAAGTCATAAGCTCCCATAGTAACAACGATAATAAGGATCTGTAAATTGTAAGCTCGAGTGATCCACCACGGTAAGATGGAAGGTACCGTACCGTAAGATACTCGAGGCGGTGCACTTTACCCCATGTGTCTACCAGGGCTTCCTTCAATAGATCCACTCCCAGATAGAATATGAGTGCGCCAACCACCATGATCGGAATAAAGCCGATGATGATGGGTCCGATGACAAGTATACCAAAGGTTGCAGCGGCCAACATCACACCAGCAATTCGACTGTCCCCTCCACTTCTCATAAATAGCACTGAGTTTGTGTATACGAGATAGTTCTGTTCTGTAGTCAGCGAAGTGCTTCAGCTGCATAACCAAAAAGAAGTACTTGAATACTCCCGCAAAATCCCGACAGAGCATTCGATATGCCATGTGCTCGGAGCTCACGGTCAACGTCCACATTATCCTCTCCACTAGACAGACCTAGAGCTGGAATGTTGATAGGAACATGGAGGACCCCAAAAAAGGTCAATGCAAACATTGCAGGCACCGTAGATAAAATGGCGCTCCAGTCCGTCAGTCTCCAATTGTAGAGCTCGTAGAAAGAATAGAAAGGTTTTCCAGCGTCAGGGGCAGCAAAAATCCACCCTCTGCTCCGTAATTCGGGTATAGTGAGTTCTTCAATGGCGGCAACGTAGAAATAGAAGACTGCAATGATGGACAAAAAGAAAGTAGCGTCTGTCAAAGGATGCTTCACCCATCGTTTCGCAGTTTGAAGTATGATGGCCAATACCAGAGGTATAATCCAAAGCGCCACGGTATCAGACTGGAAGAGCTTTTGCAGTGTGTGAAGGTTATACTCCAAGTTGCCGTCAAGCCTTGCAGAAACCTCCAATCCTGTTGCCACCAGGAACCACCCGACACCACCAATGCATCCTATCAGAATGTGTCGAGGGAAAAAGCCGATCAGGGACCCAAGCTTGCATAATCCCATGACGTAGAAGACCGCCCCTGTGAGCACGGAACTCATCGCGTAAGCAGCAATTGTAGTGGCAAGCACGGCGGCCTTTTTGTCTTCGCCCTCGCCCACCCTTGCGAGGATGGTGAATGCCATCTTATGGAAGAAAGGGACGACTTCGATCTTAAAACATCATTAGCACAGTGCTCTCTGAAGACTAAGAGGGTTCTACCATCTCGGAGCCTATCCCTCCTTTGAATATGCTACCGCCGAGAGAATATGTTAGCTGCGAAATAATGCAGCTGACATAGAACATGGAAATTCCCTCGGGTCCGAGACCTGTGAAAGTAGCATTGCCGAGAGGGAATAAGATCATGCCTATTTGAAGTCAGCAATTTGATCTGACAGGTACTTTAACACTGGAGGCTCACCGTAGGACAGAGCATCAAGAACGTTAAGTAGCAATCCGAGTATCACAGGAGGCACAAAGCTAGCTGGTTGGCGAACGCCATATTCCAATATGTCCTGCCGATCCCACGACTTAGGATTGGAGGCAATTCTGACGATATCAGCAGTCTGCCGTTTAGATCGTTGCAACACTGCTCTTATAAGACTTTCCGGCTGTGGTCTAGCCACCTGCTGACCCTCGAGATCTTTGATTGAACCATAGGCGGTTCTCTTCCCCAGCAGGGTTGTCCGTTCACTCGGCTGTGAGATAATTCCCTCCCGAACAGTGACAGGTTGTACGCCTACAGTAATAGGTGGTTCCTCTTCGTCTGCCCCTTGGCTGTCTGCTTCGGTTGGAGGTGAGCTTCTCATCAACTCAGTTAAGGCTGACTGGCACAGTGATTTTTGCGACGAGTGCGAGCTTTGGGGAGATGTCGGCTCGGAGATCTCTTGAATAGCCTCTGGACGGGAAGAAGTGTTGGATTCATGACGGCTTAGATCGTCTTGGTCCAAGTGACCATTTAGGAAAGATTGGTGCTGGATTGTAGAGGAAGTGTGATGTCGTGAGGGGGAATGCTCTGTGCGATTCGAAGTAATGTCGGACAGAGCCCACGAGGCAAGTTCTGCAGTCTCCTCTCGTACACCTTGAGAGGCATTCCTTGTGAAGTTAGCTGGAGCTGTCGACATTTAGTACACTACACTTCGTAGAGTGTGAATGAGTTGGATCTGACCGTGGGAGTCTTGAAATGAGTGTTGAAAGTATGATCTGGCTGGTGTTTTCTGATTCAAGGAAGAGGAAAAGGACATCCTGGAGGGAGAAGACTCGTTTCGTGGGCGGAAGAACCCATTGACACGGCCCTCGGTTTCCTCGGTGCCTCCATAGTCACCCAAGTCCGCACTGGAGGGTATAGGTTCTTGTCCACGGATTCGGCCCAATTGTGATGCACTCCTGTTCCTGCCACTGCCACCTGATTGACTACCCGGCATTTCGAACCTTCTCTCTGAATCCTACGACAGTCCCACGTTCCCAAGTCTCTTGGCTACCAGCACGTTCACGACATAAGGCGTGATACGTGCAGATGCATGGCGAAGTGGGAAAGCAAATGACTGGATGTGCTGCAAGACCGGCAAACCACCGACTTGCAGGGAAGCAGAAGGCCAAAAAGAGCGTGTATGGAGAAGAGAAGAGAACGTGGTGATGTACTCCATTGATAACATGACTTGAGAAGTTTGTTCAGGGATTTTGAGTAGATTACTTACCTTTTTTTTTTTTTTTTTTTTTTTTTTTTGGCGGTCCTGGAAAAATGCTAATTACCCCGCTACAAATTAAGCTTGTAGAGTTTCCCCTCAGCGCCACCATCATTCGGATGCTACTTGCTGTACATAGGTACTTATGCGGAGAATACATAATACACATGTTAGGTTGTCCTGATCTTACCGTTGCATAATCGGGAATTGGGAGCACATTACTCCGTCGGTAGAACAAAAAAAATTCAATTGCAGTTGTCCTGTTCTTTTACTTCGACGTTCGACATTGCCATGGTAAGAACCTTTTCTCCCTCTTCCGCCCACGATCCGAGTGGGCAAGACCGTCCACCACCGTGAACTGTGTACCTCAGATGATATTCTGAAAGTCTGCTTAATGCCTTGCACTTTTCAGATCTTGTATCTGACACGTACAGAGTGACCTTGCTTCTGCTGTCGTCCGTCATTACTCAAGGGAAAATCGCAGTGGGCTGGCTACCTTCCTTCGCCAAAACACCCCGCCTCTGATGCATAATGCAGGACTTGAATGAGCGCCGCTAGGCATGCATACTCGCGCCATTGCCAATCAAAGCCGTTGGAGGCAACAACTGTAAATTGGTGCGGAGTAATGGCCAATGACTTTATTTCATTGGACTTCAGATATTGGACGTCTCCGTAGAGAATTCCCGGCTCACCTTGCCGCTGTGGCAGACTGCCCGATGGACCCGTCCACCTGGTATCACAGTACCCGAGCAATGCCATGGAGTCTTTAACTTAGCTTTTGCAAATATCCCTGAACGATCAGTCGCTCAACATCCCCTTGCCGGACATAAAATTGGCTATTCTTCGTCAACGTGATGGCCCTGCCAAGTGTGCATTAGTAATTCCACTCTTGACACGGTATTGTAAGGGAATGACAAGCATACCCATACTCCGTCTGAATTTCTCCGGCGTCTCTCAATACCCTCACATCAATGAACAGATCTCGTGGGGGTTCCAAGCTCCCCGTCAAATCGATATCTGTCCATTGGCCTTTGTATGCTGCCAGCATGTCCCCATATTGCCGCACATACTCGTCCTCCTCCGGGCTGAGCGAGCTCTGATTCCCTACCTCGGAGGCCATGCCTGACCCTTCCCCATTGCCCTGCCGGCCAGTCTGTTGCTCTTGATCCAGAACATCCTTACCACTCCAGCACATCTCCTCAAGCTTGTCAGATCGGACTCGATGATAGGCAAGCAGGCATCGCTTGTTACGACGCATGCAAAGATGATTGACAAGGACGGAGCAGGCGGTGGCTGGTTCAGAGGAGGGGTTGAAGGAGCCGTGGAAGGGAGCAAGAATGTTGGAGACGTCTTTGTCGAGGTCACGTACTTCGCGCGTCGTTTCTCGAACGAGCTCTGTTTGATAATGTGGTAGATGAGCCAAGGCTTGTGTTCTTTTGGCATGCTGGATCTAGGGTGGTAGGTCTTAGGACCGTTCAGATTGTTTGTATTACTAATGGGAGGGGAACCTAACAAGCTTGAAGGCGTGGTCACCATACATGGTGTCGTTTGGATCGAATCCCAAGCACGCCGACTTCACTCGCGATTGCTTAGATTTCTTGGATTCTTAGGTTTTTCAGACTTCTCAGATTTCTCAGGTCCACGTCATCTCTGCCATGGGCCGTCAACTAGTGGTATGCTTTGAAGTTGCAAATTGTTGAGTTTCACCATCACTTCTGATGCCAAGACCGAGTCTAGAGTACCCGTCAGCCCAAAGTCCGAGGGTCGGCAAAAGGAAAATAACTCTTGGAGCCATTGCGGAGTATCTTGGCACAATACAGATTCTCTATTCCGACACATATGTGACGAGGTCCTCAATTACCTGGTGTTTGGTCTTCTTTACTTAGGCGCCAAGACATGGGCCTACTTTGCTTCCGAAAAGCGGAGACGCCTGGAATACTTGATTAGTAATATTCTGCGGGAGAAGGACAATCGAAGCTTGCTATCGGGAAGCTGCAGTATCAAAGTCATTGTCTTGGTTATGCTTGCTCCGCCTTCGGGATATCTGCCCATTGAGCTGTTGATACCCGTTCATAAGCTCCATGGTCCTCCGATAGGCGCACAGTGCTCCGCTGACACGACGACTCACCCATGTTTGACAAGCTGATGATGACATTCCTGCAGCTTTGTTCTGTAACCTGAGAGCATCCCCAGTCCGTTCTACGGCTTGAAATGGATGGGGCGACGCGCCTGATGCCAGACAGCTTAGTAGAAGAAGCACTAAGACCGGAGTGGTGAAAGAACACTGGATGCTTGGTTCAATGCTCCGGTACGACAGGAGAGCCGACCATTTGACAGCAAGTTTCTTCACCACAACTTGAGAGAGGAAGTCTCGACATAAGTTCAATTGCAAAGAAGCACCTACAACACCAGCAACGGCGCCGTCTACAAATGCACAAGAACACCAGGGTATCTCCTACCGCCTAAGAAATGAGGACACCCCAAATGCCCCGAGACAACTCCGGTCAGGCAGGATATCAACTCTTAAAAACCCACTACCGATCTCTTTGTCGGGCAAACCACTCATCTGACCCCATCTCGGGTTCTGCGTCTCCATGCTCGCTTTCGAAGTCGTTCAGAACGGGCGAATATGCTGGTGTCTGGTATTCTCCGGCCTGGTTCCCCCCCAACCCGCTCATCATCTGATTGACATGCTCGTTACCACCGGAGCTAGGATATCGAGGATGGCTTTGATCGTAGCTTGCCAACATTGGGTCCAGCTGGGAGTTGCTGCTCAGCATCTGCTGTCCGCTCTCCTTTCCCTGGAGCTCATGATGGTATGCACCTGGAATTCCTATCACTGGCGGTGCTGACTGATGGAACCCAGACGGAGCGTCTACAGGCTGAATAAAGACATCTTCGACGTGACCAAGATGGGCCATTCTTTGATTCGGGTGGCTTGTCGTCTGGTAGTACTGATTATGGAGAGCTTGTTGGTTCAAAGCAGCGGGCAGAGGCTTCCCGGGATTGTTTGTCTGGTACGAGGAGGGATGATGGAAGAAGTGCGGAGCATCGAAACCACTGGGGTCGTACTCGTCGAGGGATGTCCCGCTTGGCGTGTAGCTGGTTTCACGGTAAGGCTTCTTTGATTTCCTGAGCTTTAGTGACCGGCCTGCTCCATTTGGCGCATATGCATAGTCCGAATCGTTGTCGCTTAGTTCGTCTTCTGAATCGCCTGCTTTTCCTTTGCGCTTACGATTTGCGGCCTTGCCTGTTTGTGGCTGAAATTTATAGTCCGGGAATGCTTTGGCGTGATTTTCTCTTTCGACCTTGGCCCACGCATCAAACTGTTTCCTAATCTCTGAAGGCTCCATCGCCCAGCTCTCGCCGGCAAGCGAAGATATCTTCTGGTGATTGGGCGACTTCTCCCATGCTCTGGCTCGATCTGCATATGCAGATCTGTACAGGATGAAGGAGTTTGAGGGACGCTTCACGAAGTTGTCTTTCTTTGCTTCCTCTCTCCTGTCCTCCACAGATCTGTTCACCCAGGCCGCCGTATCTTTGACTTGGATGTTTGTCATATCCTTTGTCAGCTCACTGAGCGGACCATTAAGCGTCTTCGTTTTCACAGTGTTCTTCTTCCGGGCAGCCCTTCGCGGTCTGGGGGAGTCCGAAGGACGACGAGAGCCGGCGCCTAATCGATTTTGTCTTGTTGATCGTGTTTGTGGCGTGCTTTGATCTGATATTTCTGGTGTAGGAGGCGCTCTACCATGGATCATAGGGTTGGGATATTGCTGTGGGAGCCGGTCAGTCTTCTGTTGAGATCGAAAGGCGACCTTTGAACTTACATGCTGCTGCTGGAGAGCATAGGGGTTGAACATAACCTGTTGCTGAGGATGGAAGGCTTGCTGTCCATATGCATCCTGCTTCTTATTAGCCTGTTCGCCTCGTCCGTCTTGCGGCCTGCCAATGTCATGATGCAACTTACGAAACTCATATCCACACTGAGATTATTCTGCTCCTGATAGAAGTGGAAGCTTTTGTTGCCGAATTGGTCAACGTACCACTGGCCCATGTCTGGCTCTGGAGAATTATCGAACGAGGTGGTTCCAGAAGGCATGTATGGATTATTGTCCAAGGCATAAGTGCTGGCTTGGTGCTCGGTTCGGGTGTTTTGCTGCAATAGGTGACCAAAGCCATCCTGAAGCTGGCGACCGTCCGCCATTGGTGGCGTTGGCGGAGGCTGTTTTACCATTGCCGTCACAGACATGACCGACGTAGTGACGAAGCCGCACTGGCACTTGCTTTGTCCTGAGAAGATGTCCGATCAGTATTGAGTTGGATGGACTCTGTCCAGGTATGGCGTCGCCAAAGAGCGGTGTGTTCCCGACTTGAATGTTGTGAGTGAGTGGCCTCTTCCCCAGTGTCTTAACTGGCAAGTCGATCGATTTGCGTAGTTTCTAGAGCCCCCTTTGAGATGTGCTGCTCGATATGCCTAAGGTTAGGAGGATTGCAGACCTCACGTCATGTGATAAAGCGGTTGTTGGCTGAAGTTGGGAAGTATTCTGGAGGCTGGTGGTCTCAGTAATGTGTCAGATTAGTGGTTCATGGAGAAAACAGAGGGTTGACGAGGGAGTGGTCTCATCATGAAGTGAGCATGAGTGGAACATACCTGTTGCGGACATCTGGATTGCAGTCTTACTGTACCAACTCCGGATGCAGCAATCGGGAAATGCAGCTCCAGACGCGACCGAGGCTTCTAGAAGTTATGCACGCCCCAAAGCGGCGACAGTCCCTACCCGCCAGATAGTCTTTGTCCTTTGCCGTCGATCCTGATTGCCAGCACTGCCTACAGGAAGGAAAAGTTGACAGCAGGAAAATACTTCCTTTGTCGACATGCAAACTGTGACTATACGGATTGGAGGTAATGTTGGGAGGATGTCCGCCGGAAGGAGTACAGTATGCTCCCAGCCCAGAGCCTCTTCGCCGGATCTGTCGACCAGACCAGCTGGTCTTTTGAAGCCAATCGAAGGCCACTCGCAAGGATTATCAAGCTGATCTCAGGACAGAATGCATGATAGGCTGCAGCCAATCATTGTAAGCATCAGTATAGGTCTGCCAACCTCCTCCAGTGCGGTGACGATGATCCGGAACGGAGCCCTGCTCTACTAGTGTGGCGCTAAGTAAATGTGTTGACTTAACACTGGGATCCATGACTATGGGATTCACCCTCCCAAGTGTGAATATGAGATTGCCTGACATTTTCTGACGCCTTCACAGCTAGGTTCTCAAAGTTGAGAGATCAGGTGCCGATTTGACCTCAACTCGAATTGTGCGGTTGTGGATACCACATGTTTCGCGAGTCAAGATGACTGGCAGGGCGCCACAACGTGTACATTCCTCGCTTCTTCATGCGGACTGCAGTTCGTCTTTTTGGCCCCCAAAGTTACCAAAAGATGGAAAAGCAGTCCGGGAAATTCTCCGATACGCTCAATAAGCCGCCATAGCCCCAGCAATCGCGGGGAAATGATGCACCAATGCGAGAATGCGATTGAGACAGGATTGAGGACGGATAGTGGCAGGATCGGGCTAGACAATAAATGATAGCACAACGCTGTTCGGACGTCGTCTGTTTACTTTTTGATCGTCATTGTGACTTTGGCACATTTGGAAAACTTGTTGACCATGATCTCTCCAATCATTACGTCCGGGAAGCAGGAAAGCATGTTAGACGCTCGCGTTGACTAGTCAGCTGGCAGCGGACGGCAGCGAATTCATGGTTCTGATAGGTGGACCACGAGAGCCTGATGGTCGACAGAAGCCGTTACCAGCACTTGTACATGGCTTGGAGCTCTAAGCGTCCAGCGTCGGAAAGGTTGGCGGCGGATGTGTAACGCTCCCAGTCGGACGTCTTACCTGGAATGTAAATGGTGCGCGCCAAGCCGAAAACGTCGAGCTGCACAAGCAGCATCCGGAAAAGAATTGTATACGAGTAGCTTTGGTATCTAAGTAAGTGATGGATAAGGGAAGAAATTTTGGTTGTGGATTTGCGTTGTATGGGATCAGATCATTTTTGTTTTCATCGTCGCGTGTTACAGAAAATGCAAGGCTACTGTAAAGTATTCTACATGTTCGTTCGGAGATTTTTGTAGTGCATACCGTACTTTATCCCTCACCCTCTAGTTTACTTACCATGGTTAGCCAATTCGACGACTGAAGTATCCTCATCATGCGCCCGCCATGACCCTTTTCTCCGCACCCGCTCCCCACTATGACCGAGGATACAGTCTCGAGTGTGGAAATGAGGCGCATGTATTCCAAATCCTAAAGCAAGCAAGCAAGCCAGCCAAAGACCAGCTGCTATGTGTGGGTGCGGTTGTGGGGTCATGACTCGAGTAAAAAAGTTGCTTGTAGTCCATGTGGAACGGAGTGATTGAGAGATGTGAGGCTGGGGGGGGGGATATATGAGCTGGATGTACTATCAATGTAGGAGCTCTACTCGTACTCGTCTAATACACTCGAGGTAACATGTTGATGCAGCATCTATCAATCTTCTGTATGTAAGTTTAGATAGACACTCTGACATCATTGACGACAACTTTGTCCTTTACACACC
This sequence comes from Alectoria sarmentosa, assembly GCA_009733775.1. Taxonomy (NCBI): domain Eukaryota; kingdom Fungi; phylum Ascomycota; class Lecanoromycetes; order Lecanorales; family Parmeliaceae; genus Alectoria; species Alectoria sarmentosa. The sequence goes on from WOGZ01000023.1 coordinate 73,887, forward strand.
AGGTCGACGGTGCGCGCTAGAGCACACTGTCTGCCATTCTTTCCTTTCTTCCAAAGTGAGCTGAAAGACAATTAAAAGGGACAAGGAGTAGAGTACGAGTAGCGAGTGAGAAAAGATTTCGGGACGTTCCGCAAAAAGTGACGATCGAGGGGATGTTCTAGCGCGTCAAAATTCACTTTGAATTGAACTGACGCCCGTAGTCACACTATTCACAGCGCCATGTAGCCATTCACTCCCACATCCATCTTGTCCTCGCTGCCCAGATTTCCCAACCAAAAACACTCATTCTCTCTTGCAAAAGCGACTTACTACTACCAGATCCATCTTCTACTTGCCCGCCCGAAATTACCAACCTTCTCACTTTCCAACCAGACCTCCTCGGATCCATCTCGCAGCACACACCCTTGCACTGCTCAGCTGCCCACCTTCCCCCCAAAACAAATCCACCATCTCTCTCCATTCTTCCAATACCCTGGCCCCTACCAAGCTTCCTTCAATTAAATCACCAGCACCTCGTAAAAATACCAAAAGAAAAGAGAAAACGAATCCAACCGTGGGGGCTTCTGGCCAATGGCGCCCGCCATGGCGCAAACTAGGTTGACTCAAGAGACAAAAGACACAATACTGGGCATGAAAACAGCTATTGCCCGATATCAAGACTGTAATACTCTACGCTGAGGCTCATTGGATACGAGTACACTGACCTACCTCCATACAGCCTCCGACTCCGACGATCCCTACCTCCAACCTACAAATCGTGGGAACAAACTCAAGCGCAAGGCGCATCACATGCAAGATGTACACTCGGGCGGAATCACCGGGGCCAAAGCCTACAAGCGGGTGAGCTACAATCTACCATGTCATCATCTTGGATTACGAGTTAAACGTACTCCGCCAGACAATTGAGCATGCCGGCTACCGCAGAAATATACTTCGCCGAAACCCTAAGCGCTTCGATGAAGACGGAGAAGAGCTTGAGGATGAGGACGAAGACGAGGAAGCTGATGCACGAGCGGCGGAAGAAAACCCATATGCTGAAATCCAGCTCGAAAGTAAGCAAATCTGAGCTATAGCTCACCAGCTTCGTTGCTGAGCATGGCAATCGATAGATTTACTCTTACCTCTGACGTCTCCTGCGAGCCTGCCGGATCACCCCTCACTTTCCGTACCATACCTCTCGTCTACGTTGACAGATATGGCCCAGCATGCCTGTGAAATGGTGCAAAGAGAGAGGAAAACTTTGAACAACGCCAAGCAAGTGTTGAAGAAGCTGCGAGGAGACGATATCTGGATACCTTGCGGTTCGCTCTATTCTAAAAGCGATGAGGCATTATTCAGCACAGAGCACCTATACAATGGCACCGCGTCAAATGTGGCCCTCCAGGCTCCGAGAAAATTTGACGTCCAAGAAGGAATGGTCAATGGCATTGCGAATGGCAACCCGCAATTGAGAACTCGAAATAGGGCGAAGCCAGAAACGGAGCTCGCCAATGTTAACGGATCGCACGAAGGCACCGCTGAGGAAGATAGCATCGACGTGGTGGAGGCAGCGGCCTTTGGCGCTAGCCCACCTATTGAAGGACAAGAAGAGGAGGCCACGAAGACCAATGACATCCGGGACCTTGAAATAGCAGATGCGGACAGCAAAGGGTCCCAAGGCCAAGGAGCCAAGCCAGAAGACTCCGAAGAGTTGGAAAGGAGTCTTGAGGATGAGATCGTTGACATAGTGGGTCCTGAAGCATCAATCACAGGTCGAGCTGTGCCAGAAGATACGCTGGGCACAGACATGGAATCTGGCCGAGATCCAGTCCACATTGGCAACAATAACGACACTGGGACGCGGGTCAGTCCACACGCAGACGATCCCATCCCTACCATGGGCGACGCCAACGCTCCCACCAACGGAGACTCCGCCCTGGCTACAGAAAATACCCAAGACGAAGACATGGGGGACGGCATCGACGTCGACGACGAAACGAAACCCTCCCCTCGTCGCATGCGAACCCGCGCCCAAGCCCAAGCAGCCACCTCTCCCACAACCAGCACCCGCACAGCCTCCCCCTCCTCCTCCATCCCTATGCCAGTCCACCCACTCTTCATAATTCCCCCTTCCGCCATCCCCTCGCGCGACATCGGCCTTCCGCCCACGGAAGCCGACGAGACGCGCCGCCTGCTAATTCTGTACGTACAAAAACAAGAAGAAGTGTGTCGCGGCGCCAAGAGCCTTTATGAGGGACTGTTGAAGGCGGATCGGCAGAGAATGACGGTGTTCAAGTGGTGCAAGGCGGAGGGACATGTGGGGGAGATGAGCGATGGGGAAGATTGGTATGAAAAAGAGGAGTGGGGACTGGAGGAGGAGGGGTTGAGGAAGGGGCATGATGATGAGGAGGAGGAGGGGGTGGTGCAGGGGAAGAAGACGAGGGGAAGGAGGGCGTAAAGATTTCGTCAAGGAAATGGAGTCATTTACGACTTGATACCCAGCGTTAAGAGATGGCGCCATATCATAGACTTGAAAAGTCATGTGAAATTACTTCATCCCAAACAGGGTTGATTGCTCTCATCAATCATCCTCACTATCATTGCCAAATATAGCCCTGAAGATTTCATCCCCGGGCCTTTCTTTCTCAATCGCCTCGTTCCTTTCCGGATCCATCCCGTCTTCTTCTTCCCTGCGCTGGCCTCGTCCCCCTCCCATCTCCCCGCCACCACCACCCTCATCCTCAACCTTGACCCCTGAACTCTTCATCTCACCCCCACTCATCCTCAATTCGTCCATATCCCTCTTCCCAACCAACTCCAAGCTTTTTTGCGGCATCGCCGTCGAATGCCTTTGCGGTGGATCTCCATTTCCTTGCTCAGGGGGGACATCGCCAGGATCGACGCGTACATGAGCGGGAGGCTTGATGTTAAAGCGTTTGCATATTAGTTTCGTGGGGTAGAAGTTTTCCTTTGAGCGAGTGAGAGGACCATACATGCCTACGGCAGCCGCTTCTTCGGCGGGCGTTTTCGCTTTAATAGTGGGTTGTGTGAGTAAGTGTGAATCCCCTTCCACTCCGGCAGAGTCATCATCCAACTTGACATTATCGGATGCGAGCTTTGGAGCTGAGGATGAGGATGTGAAACGTGAAGCCATTATACCAGTCACAGGCTTGAAGATCTGCGCTGCGTGCGCGAATTCGTTCATTTCGTTGGCCCAGTCGTCATTGCTTGCGCCAGGCGCTCGAACAGGTAGAGTGCCTTCTGGGCGTAGGCCAGCGCGGATTTCCAGGAAGAGACGGTAGCGGGAACGTTTGGAAGGGTCTTCGGCGTACGGCATCCAGCCTGCTGTTCCTCGGCTGAGGGCTGTGAGAGCGGTTTCTTTGGCTAAAGGAGGGATGAGTGAGGAGAGGGTCCTTGGATGCGACGACGAATGGTGAGCGCCGGCTTCGCCTAGAGCAGGGGGAAGATTGGAATTATTGGTTGCGGAGGCGATGCGAGCACGGGCGTCGGGGTTGAGGTAGTCGAATACTGATTTGCCTGGGAGGAGGGTTTCGCCTAAAAGGGCGGCGCGAGATTTGGGGGAGAGCTTAGAGGCGGCGGCGATGTTGGCTGGAGACTGATAGGTTGATTGAGCAAAGGCAGTCATGGTGGGGTTGGAGGGCGCTTTGGAAGACTTCCAGTCCGGGGGAATCTTGGGAGGAGGGTATTTGCCATCCTGTGAGAGGATTGACGAGAGGGGATCTGAATTGCTGGAGAGAACGAAGCCGTCCAAAGGTAGGCGGCCATCATAACATCTTCGAAAACCCGGACTAGCTTTCCCAGCACCAGTTTTCTTGGAGATGAAGACTGGTTTGCTGTTGAGCAACGGATTGGCTGAAGATCTGCTGGCTTCGAGCTTCTTCTTTTTCTTCTTGCCGCCTCCGATGATGCGATTGTAGGATATCGAGGGGCCCATCTGATAGAAATCCTCGTCATCAGAGCCATTGTCGCTGAAGATGCCCGTGCCAAATCCACCGTTGTATCCTGGCCTCTTCTTTTTGGTTTTACCATCATTCGTGAGGACTCCGAACGCTGTACTTTCTTGGTCGTCGTCACTGGCCGGGTCTGCAGGCTTAGACGTCCTAGCCAAATCTTTTCCCTCTGAAAGCCTCTCTCCACCCTCAAAGCCCAGGCCTTTGCGGTCATTCTTTCTAACGAAGGTTATCATACTCGAATTCTCTGGAGCAAAAAGATGCATTTGTTGATCTGATCCACCACCCGAATCCTGGTCCTCATCTAGCCTTGCATTTCTCCTGACCCTTGGTCCTACGCCCTGACCCTCACGCCAGCCCATCTTCTTCATCAACTTTACCCCCATCGTCTCCCCGCTAGTTTTTAAGATGTCCATGAACTTGTCGTCTTGCGATTGTTCTCCCACTGTAGATCCAAGCCCTGCGAATGCGTCCATGGTTTGTATTTTTTTGGCCTCTTCAGCCTCGGCCATGTCTTCCTCGTCCATAAAGTCCTCCGGTCTTTGCTGAGAAGGAGGGGCGTCTTTCTTCCGATTTGTGCGAGACGAGAGGAAAGTGGAAGGAGTCCATCCTTCCTTTGAGCCCACGGTATTAAAGTATCTGTTATGTGACCGGCGTCAGCGCAGTTCTCCTTGAATGCGTTTCGACCATTTGGGGCTTACCCAGCACTGAAGCCACCAGTAAAGGCGCCATGTAATCTTTTTCTCCCTTGCTCGTCCGTGACCTCTTGTTGCCAGACGGGTTGGTAGGAAACGTCATGGCGAGAGTCAGGATCCAGAGGTGGGAGGGGAGTACCGTATACGACGTAGGGCGAGTGTTGAGCAGTCAGGTCTGCTTCGAAGGTCGCACGCGATCGCTTGTAGGCCATGATGATCAAGGTGAGGCATCATGCATGCTCGAGGTTATGCCAAATATGCGCCGTATGCAGTATGCATTGCACCAGAATATCAACTCCCTTGAATGAAGTTCATACCTCGGTACCTATGGAATCAAGAAGTTGAGAAGTTGAGAAGTTGAAAAGTTGAGAAGTTGAGAAGTCGAGAAGTCGCCGTTGGTGCCGTGTGCTACCCAGTATCTTAGCACAGGCAACGGCGAGAGATAAGCTTATAATTTCCCTTATAATTTCCCACTTGCACGCCCAAAAGTGAGGAAATGAGCCAAGGAGCTAAGTAATCAAAGAGCCAAGGAGCCAAGCCATTTATTCGCCTGCAACTGTCTGTGAGGCTGGTGTCCGGCTTTTATCATTGGCCAAAGAAGCTGCCGCAGAGGATGCTTAAGTATGCAGTACGAGTACCTAGAGTAGACAACTTTGATAATAATCCATCTCCATCAGTCTTGAGTCTTGCTTGTTGAGAGGAGACACACATCTATCTCGTACTCGTACCTGACTGCTGACTCTATTTCATACCGACTGGGGTCTCCTTAATCATCGTAATTGACAACGTCTGACCTTCCTTGGTGAAAGAATAAAGAAGAAAGAATACAGAATAGTCGGATTGTTGATTGTCCTTGGAATTCATCCTCCCCCGGAGCTTGCCCCTCCCTCCTCCCTCCTTCCCGGCCATAGTTTACTTTACTTGACTCTGCAGGCCGCGTTGTCAACTTAAATATTAATATCTTCTGTACCTCTGTACCGTTGTAAGTACCTCCGTACCTCCAACCTCTTCAACTTCACGCGAATTTCTCATGTCTTCCCACCAGCCTCCTCAGAACTGACCCAACTCTGCTGAGACTTCTCTGAAACTTTGCCTGCCCCCCGTCATCTCATCACAACCAAGCGCAGTCAGTCGCATCCACGTCTAGTCGCTTACGGCAAGGGAGCATCTCGGCCTACTAGCTTGCTACTTGGCACTCCAACCACGCTGCCCGTCGACCCAAGAGACTCTATACTCACGTCCAGCGTCCAAGACATCACTCGAATACAGACGCAGTGGCATCCTCCATCCACTGGCAGTCACCAGAAAAGCCATAGCTAGGTAAGTGCCTTTGGAGACTCAAGTCTCTAAGCCACTGGACCTCCACATATCCTCTCAACACCATCCCCTCAATAGAACTCATGTCGGCTGCCTCAACAGCATCTCCTTCGGTGGTGCGAAGCTCTTCACGAAGACAAACCCCATACCATTCCCCCACTACGGATCGACCTCACAGGACCACCTCTACGGTTACCAAACCCTCAACAGCGCCGACTGGACCTATACGATCAGATTCGCAATCTCGATCATATTCCCGTCCGACGACGGCCTCCGATCAGCCTTCTCTCGCTAGCGTTGCTCGGAAAGATTATGAGACCACCAATCTAGCCAGGCCTTCGACTTCTCGCCGCAGCTCTTCTCGAGAGCGATCTTATGCTGCTCCACCGCCACAGCGAATTGAGTCTACTCGAGACTCTCGTAGGACTTCTTCGAGACCAAGTCAATCGCGCAACACCTCAAGGATGTCTACCGCTACTACGGTAGCTAATAGCGATGGCGCGACAGCTGTTCCAACACCCACTGTTGCCAGGACACAGTCCGCTGCAGCCTCCGGAAGCGCTACACCTTTGAAGAGGAGGACAACACTTGCTGCACAAACAGGACAATGGTCCTTAGGCAAAACTATAGGAGCAGGAAGCATGGGCAAAGTAAAGCTGGCTAAGAATTTGGAGACTGGAGAGCAGGTTGCTGTCAAGATTGTGCCACGGCAATCAACGGACGAGCATCGTAATGATCGAGACCGCGAACGTGCAGATCACTCCAAGGAAGTCAGGACTGCCAGAGAGGCAGCTATCGTCACTTTGCTCAACCACCCGTACATCTGCGCAATGCGAGACGTTGTGCGCACAGATTATCATTGGTACATGCTGTTTGAGTACGTCAACGGAGGTCAAATGCTGGACTACATCATCTCTCATGGCAGGTTAAAGGAAAAACAGGCTAGAAAGTTTGGTCGGCAAATAGCAAGTGCCCTTGATTATTGCCATCGAAATAGCATCGTTCACAGAGACCTGAAAATCGAGAACATCTTGATAAGCAAGACAGGGGATATCAAGATCATCGATTTTGGTTTGAGCAACCTCTTCGCACCAAAAAGCCATCTCAAAACGTTTTGTGGTAGTTTGTATTTTGCTGCACCGGAATTATTGCAAGCAAGGCAATACACAGGCCCTGAAGTGGATATCTGGAGCTTTGGGATCGTCCTGTACGTTCTGGTATGTGGGAAAGTGCCTTTCGATGACCAAAGTATGCCCCAGCTGCATGCAAAGATAAAGAAAGGTGTGGTCGACTACCCAGCGTGGCTTTCCCCAGGTAGGCGAGCGGAATTCCCAGACTTGCTTCGATCTGGGCACTAACTATCGTTTAGAATGCAAAAACCTCATTTCGAGAATGCTTGTGACAGATCCGAAACAACGAGCCAGTCTTGGCGAGATACTGAACCATCCGTGGATCACGAAAGGCTTCAATTCCCCTCCTGAAAATTATCTCCCTGCGAGAGAGCCTCTACAGTTGCCTCTAGATCCGCAAATTATCGAGAAAATGCATGGGTTCGACTTTGGCGAACCCGATTTTATTGAGCGTGAGCTGACAAAAGTTCTTGGCTCTGAGGATTACCAGAACGCTGTCAGAAACAATGCCCGAGAGCATGCCGTCCATGCTATGGGCAGTGAAAAGAAACGGGGCGTCTTCGACTTCTACAAGCGGCGAAGTTCCGTAACAAGTCGAGAAACTCTGCCAAATACGTCTTCTGACGCAGTACAGCTTGGTTCGGACCCTGTCAACGCTTTCAGTCCCCTCATATCAATCTACTACTTGGTCAGAGAGAAGAAAGAAAGGGAACGTATAGAGGATAACCCTGGAGCACTGAGCATGCCCATGTCTCCAGGCGAGAAGCCACTTCAAATCCCCGACCTACCTGCGCCCGAAGCCGCGTACACAAACGCTTCGGCTTACGAGATGCCTGGTGAGAAGGCCACGGGCGGCCGCTCGAGAGCACGGTCGAGGACACATGGAGAAGAAGACGTGACAGAAGGTCTGAAGACAGTCAATCTCAATGTACCTCCCGGCGTACCTCCAGCCATCGTGGCACCAAGCCATGAACAGCAACCTGCCAAAAAGGAGAGCGCTGCCGCTGGACTTCTTCGAAGATTCAGCACGCGGCGCACAAAGGAGTCCAGATCAGAAGCCCAGCACTCTCCATCACTGCAGGTGCAGCCACCTACTGATACATCCACGACGCCAAGAAAAAGTTTCAGTGTGCGGAGAGCTCGTAATAGAGAGCCAATCCCAACGACAATGCTTCATCCAGGTGGGAGCACACCTCATCAAGCTGAGCTGCTAACGCCCCCTGGCACGCTGGAAGCAAAATCGAGGACAAAAAATACTTTGGATCGGTCCACGAGTGTCAACTCTGCCGAGTACCGAAAGCGGCAATCCCGTCGAGGCCTATCCGATGGGCAAGCTTCGATTCCAGCGTCCGAACCTCCCTTGACGAGTGGTTCTGAGCGGTCTAGCGTCAGCGGTCACAAATCAAAAGCAAGTGAGCCTCCGCCAATCGATCAGAAGAGCGTCATCAACGCCCGGGCCGCAACCACACGCACCAAGTCGCTTGGTCACGCGAGACGTGAAAGTATACAAGCTAGACGTGCTTTAAGACAAGCAGTCCATGAGGCTAACGTCCCGGAAGAACCAGACCAAGAACAGACAGCAGGCGCCGATAATCCCAATAAGAGTCTCGAGAACATGAAACCCGTCTATCTCAAGGGCCTCTTCAGCGTCTCCACCACGAGCAACAAACCCCTGCCCGTCATTCGTATAGACATCGTCCGTGTACTCAAGCAACTCGGTGTACAATACACCGAAATCAAAGGCGGTTTCAGCTGCCGCCACGCTCCAAGCATCGATCTCAACCGCAGCCATGACAATAGCCCTCCAAGCCCAGAGCTTCCAACTGGCAATAGGCGGCGAATCAGCTTCGCCGGCGGCTTGAGAAGTGGCGAACGCAACGAAGAAGCTTTAGAGAGACCTTCGCAAATCGGCCGTAACCCATCGCGCAAGCAGCCGGCCCCTGACACTTCGTTCACAGCCTCTGACGAGTCAGATGATAGCGCCAATGGAGTTGGTGCCGCTCGACGACGCTCTCAAGCTGGCGAGAGAACGCCGGCGGGGGAAACGACAACACATGTTGAGAGTGAGGTTGGCGGGAATATGGTAGTGAAGTTTGAGATATTCATAGTGAAGGTGCCGTTGTTTAGCTTGCATGGCATACAGTTCAAGAAGGTGGCAGGGGGGACGTGGCATTACAAGAGTATGGCGACACAGATTTTGGAGGCTTTGAGATTGTGAGGGCATTGACAGACTGAGGGATCTGCCCAAAACAGAGTCTACGTTTCTTGGTGATTTTGCTTGATTCTCTTCTCTCGCGGTGCTTTGTTGAGCGATGGTTCAGGCAGCGGCATTGTTACGAATCTCCTTTCTTGGATCGGTGGCCCATGGCTTGGCTCAATCCTTTGTATACCTTGTATACCTTGGCTTCCGCAGATGGGATAGGATTGGCAGAGTGATAGTGGTTCTCTTGAATAACAAGAAAGCACGCTTCCCCATCGAGACATGGGCATCGTAATACTTCAAGGGAACATTGCCCATCGAGTCGTCTGCTTTCTGCCTGCCAGACTCATTTTTGTGCCAGTGATACCCTCTTAGTCCCCACTTGCACCAATTTCGTAAGGACAAACACCTTGCTGACTGAACTTTGGAAGTCGAGCATGTCCAGAAGAACAAGCTCTATCCCTTGGACCTACTGCTCCTTCATTTCTGCGCAGAGACGACTCCTGCCGCATTAGCTTGCGCCATGATTCGCTTCTTATATGCCTTCACATCGCCCGGGAAAGGCTCCACGCTCCCATTGTCACACACCCACAGACTCGAGCAAACATTCTGCAACATCGTTACGTCATGACTGACCATCAGCACGCCTCCCTGAAATGCCCTCAGCGCACTCGACAGCGCATCCATAGCCTCAATGTCAAGATGATTAGATGGCTCGTCCAGAACAAGAATATGCGGATTCGTAAGACTCAAACAAGCAAACGCAACTCGGGATTTCTGGCCTCCAGACAGCAGAGCCATTTTCTGCAAGCCTGTGGTACCTGTGATGCCGAAGGCACCCAAGTGGCGTCGGTATTCCTCGTCTTGTTTGCCGGGGTAATTCTTCGCCATGAAGCCGACGGCGCTGGCATTCATATCGAGAGCGTCGACGTGGTGTTGGGCGAAGAAACCGACTCGCAGACGAGGGTTTTGGGAGATGAGGCCGACGGATGGTTGAAGTTGGCCGATAAGGAGTTTGAGAACGGTGGTTTTACCGGCGCCGTTGGGACCGACGATGCCGATGCGGGAGTCGAGTTGGACGTCTAGGTCTATGTTTTTGAGGAGGGGTTTGTCGGGTGAGTACCCAAAGGAGACACCGGTCATTTGTATGATAGGTGGAGAAAGTTTTTCCACCTCGGGGAATTTGAAATGGACAGTGTACTCGCTCTCTGGCGCCTCAAGCATGGGCATCTTTTCGAGTTTCTTGATACGAGATTGGGCTTCAGAGGATTTGGCAGCGTTGTAGCGGAATTTGTCGATGAAAGCTTGCAAATGGGCACGCTGGGCCATCTGGTTTTCGTACTCGCGTTTGGCCGTCTTGCGGCGCTCTTCTTTGGTGGCGTAAAAGGAATCAAAGTCGGCGCCTTTGTAATAATCGAGGCGCTCGGAGTGCTGGTGGATTATGTCGGTTGCCACTTCGTTCAGGAAGGCTCGATCGTGGGAGACGACGAGGAGGGTGCTGGGGTAGGATTGCAGGTAGCTTGAGAGGAAGGTGATGGAGGGGACGTCCAACATGTTGGACGGTTCTGTGAAGTTTCAGCAAGCAGCCGGGAAGTCTTTGAAGAAGTGGTCTACCGTCAAGGAGAAGAAGGTCTGGCTCGCAAAAGAGCGCTCGTGCTAACGCCAGTCTCATCCTCCACCCTCCGGAGAAGGTTTTTGTGGGATAGTGCTGCCTTTCTTCTGAAAATCCTAGACCTGCCAGTATGCTGGCAGCTCGAGACTCGGCCTTGTCGGACTCCATCTCAGAAAGCTTTGCATGAATGTCGCTGAGGGTAGTGTCTAGACCTTCTCTGTGTCTGTCGAGCTTTTCGGCGTCTGTAGATGTGTCTGCCATAGACGACCGTTCAGCTTCCAGCTCGGAAAGCTGCTTGCTAATTTTCTGGGACAGCGTTAGCATGATTTCCAGTGCACAACACAGTGTCAATTTCATACTTCTTGTTCACCCAACAGATGCTTCCGCCATACATCGGCATCGAGGACGGCTTGCAGTGCGGGTGTATCGTCTCCACTAATCTAGAGTAAAGAGAAAGCATTAGGAACCCTGTCAACGATAGAAAGTCCACTGATATCAGGAGAGAAAAAGTACCTCTTGCTCAACGTGAAGAATAGAGATATGCGTAGGAATCGCGAGTTCTCTTCGACTCAAAGCTCGTAGCAATGTACTCTTTCCGATACCGTTCTGACCTACCAGACCATATCGCCGGCCAAAGGCCATTGTTAGCGTCGTGTCAGTCAATATTCGCTTTCCACCAATGGAGACATCAACGCCATCGACTTTGATGTCTTTGCTCTTTGCCTGGTCACCCCCTAGCTGTAGAGGATTGACTGCCATGAAGAATTCCTCATACGACTGGGCTTCATCTGGCTGGTCCAGTAATCGAGATGCTTCGTATTCAACGTTTTTCATCACCTTTCGATCTTGCTTTGCCTGGATTTTTTGTTCGGCCTTTTGAAGCTTCCTTTTGTCGACGCGGGACTCTACTTTTCTGCTGTTGGCAGACTCCAGATCGACTATTCCCCCGGCCAGTCCCAGCGTAGAGGAGATATTACGTTGGGATCCAACCTGGATAGCTTGGTCGAGCTTGCGAGTCCTTGGGGCCATTTGCCTCCTCTCGGGGTCGACACCATTTGCAGCATTGAGTTTTGAGATGAACTTGTCGACCAGGTTATGGATAGAGGCAGCATTTTGATCAGAGAAGTCTCCAGATGCAGATATTAGTAAAGCGGTGATAGTCTCGGCGGCTTCATTGAGAGGCGATTGGGCGTTGGGATCTGAGTCGACATTGTAGAGGGTCGAAGCATGGTTCAGGTATCCCTTGATGGGTGGGCATCAATCAGTATGCTCAGTCCGTTCTCTTTTCAATTTGGTGTTCCGTGGATACAACTGACTGAAGCATACTCGGAGATGACGTGATCTATTCCCGGGATTTGCGCCTTAATTTCCGCTTCCATTTTTCTTCTCGTCGGTCACCGGTAGTGGAAGGTGGTGGTAGGTGGAAGGTAGAAGGTAGAGGGTAGAAGGTAGAAGTTTGGTCAGTAGGCGAATTTGTGTTGGGTGGGACAAGAGAGGCTTGTGGCGGTTGCAATTTGACAGCCGTTGATAATAAATTTAATAATGTCGATAGTAATAGTATAGTCTGTCCTCCCTTTAACAATCACACGCTCTACTTACTTTACTTACACACTCACACGGCAGCGAAATGAAGCAATATCAAATTCCTACCTACTTAGAGTGCTACAATCAAAATGAGAATAGTAAGATACAAGTCGAGTCAGTCACGTATTCTGCACAAGATCTAAGATGCCTATTTGGGGCTCTCAGTCTCAGGTGAAGATTGTGGCTGGCATCCAATCAACACGTCGACATTCAACGTCGCGTGGAGAAAAGCGGCTTGATGCACAGTCGCTAATGTTAGCCAATCCAAAGTTTCCCAAGAAATGCATCTTGAGATCCATCCAAGATGCCATGATACATCATCATACAAGGTCTCGACCACAATTCCTTTTCTGCTTACCTTTGTGGGTACTTCCTTCGATCTGCTGACGATCATCTTCTTTCTCGCCGCCTCCCTCTCCTCTCCTCTCCTCTCTCCCTCTCTCTCTCTCTCCCCCATTCTTCAAAGCTTTTCACAAAAAAAGCCTATCGATTCTTCGGGGTCCTCTCAACGCCTCGCCTGAAGCATGACTGCGTGCTCTATTCCCAATTGAACAAGGGATTCATGTTTCAGTAGGGCTATCACCGCCAAGTGCCAAGACTTTGCGCCTCTCGGTCCTTATGGCCGCGAATACATCCGCATCCACACATCCATGTCTCCTGCCGGCACGACAAAATCCCTGGAAGATCGACCCTTGGTCGCAGAAAGCTCTTTCCCCCACTCATCCACATCCACATCCTCACCTTCTCACCCATTTCTCGTTCAGGCTATCACATTCGCCATCGATCAAAGTCCTGTTTTCGGGGTCCAGCGTACCACACCAACGGACCCAAATGGCATCAGCCTTGCGGGCCAGAGCAAGCTCTGACCAAAGCGTCCGGCCTCTCAGAGCCCGAGGCAGCCAAGGGCCCCAGGGCACAGACGATCTCATGTTCATCACGATGAAACCTCCCGCTAATTCCGTCTTACGCCGTCCAAAAAATCCAGTCCAACATCCGAGTTGCTGCTATGAGCAAATCTTGCAGCTCGCTGCCGTGATTTGAGTGAGTGAGTGATTTTAATAGGATCCAGCGGTCAGTCTTGCCCTGTGGGCTGTAGGCTGTAGGCTGTAGGCTGTAGTACCTACCTCCGTAGCGTCTCTTCCACCTTAACCCGCCATGCTTGCCGGGCAAATCAAGTAAGTTTGCTACAGATTGCTTACAGATCTGAGACCAAACAGTCATGGTATCATGTATGGACCGGGTGGGCCTTGACACTTGTGCCTGCTGTACATAGGTAGCTTACTACTAGGTACATACAACCTAATTGCTAAATTGCCAATTGCCAGTTGCCTTTGTTTTGAGGGACTATAATGATTAAGCGACCAAAAGGCCCTGCAGTCCGCCAAGGGCCCAAGGCTAAGGCACAACTTCTGAGCCCCCAACCTGGTCTGGGGCTTCCCTGGAAGTGCTGGAATCGCTCGAGGCTCGTGATTGGGGGCGTCTCCGAAGTTGAAGGTTCAACAGGATCCTCATTGTGATTCGCCTTCCCCCTCTACCGGGAAGGTGCCGCGCAGCTGAAGCGGCATTAATCATTCGTCTTTGTTGTTACTTTACTTGTTGTCATCTTGTCATCTTGATCCTTTAAATGGCGGTACGCCTAGGTCAACCCCTGGTCGGTGGAGTCTGGGCTGAGGTTTTGGGTTAGCAAAAAGGCATAAGGAATCCCCGAAGAAAAGCTTCGTTTGAATGATCCCTCGTATCCCTCAAATCCTAACCTTAGACCGCTGCTTGCGAACTTATTCCCCTTGATAATCCAAGGAACGCAATTCCAGGTACTGAAGCCAATTCATCTTCGTTCTTCATTCTTCATTCTTCATCCTTCTTGCCACTGCGCATATGAAGAAGAGAGAAGGGAGAAGGGAGAAGAGAGAGGGGAGGGGGGGCAAGCTCGCAAAGATTGTACGAATTAGGCTCAGTCTCCCTCTCTGAGTATCAGATTTACACGCCTTCCATCCGATGGAATGATACAGCGCCGCCTACCCCATTGGCATATGTGGGGCATGGCAAGAGAACGGGAGCAGACATCAGGGTGTGTTGTCAACAGTTGCCTTGATGCCTTGATGCCTTCACCTTCTTTTTCCTCCGGCAAGTAGAATCATATAAAATTGGTATTAGACTTGCAGTAGACTTTGACGCACGAAATTCGTAGAGGCGGTGATTGGGCGTCGAAAATGTTTACTTACCGGGATCTTCGTTACGCATTTCGTAGGCTGAATGTTCCCAAGCCTGAACACAACCAACTTCCATCACGCTGACGCTCCGTTCTTTTCCAGTACAAGGTCGTTCTTCAAGTGATCCTGTGGATGGAGACTCGAGTCCGCTTCTCTCTCAATTGATTCTCCAGCCAACTTGTACTCTCATTGACTTGCAACACGCCCAAGTCCAACACCCTGACCTTCATTGTAACGCCCTCTGACCCAGACCTACCTCTGAATGACTTCGCGAATCTCAGAACCGTCAAATCCGTTCCCGAGCTTCTAATGCGTTGAGGCGTACATTTATGGTCGCTTTAGACGTCTGCGAAGGTCGGTGATGGAGACAGTCCCATCGGTAATGCCCCTACCCCATCGTGTGCCTTTTTGTCTGCGCCCAATTTTGAGCGCCCAAATCCTGGTTTGCTCTGCACACAAATGTAGAGTATTGTCTGTAAAGACATACAATCACCCTTCCATGCTCAACGGCTAATATGGTGTCTGTCAACAGCTGTGTGCAACGGGTACTGTAGGCGTCGCAGCCGTGGGTTTTGCTTTTGGCCGTCCGCAACATTCGGCCGCAATAAGACCGTCATCAAGTAAGAGGAGAACTATATCTAGAGCTGGCTTGGATGACTCTCAATCTATTTCCAACATGCCAACAACACCAGCGGCGCCACCACAGATTGCCTCTGCTCCAACCTCAAGACTGCGAAAGCGAACCTCTCTTGGCCGACCCCTAACGTCCTCAAACAGTTTAAGAGGTGGAACGAGAACTGTTGGCTCGACGCCCGACACTAAAGTTGATGCCGAGTTTGGGAGTGGGGAGGCAGGGCATGCTTTGGTGCAAGAGTCTGAGCGTTCCACAGGTCACGGACCTTTTGCGTTCGAGTTCAAAGGCTCGGAGAACACTCCTCCAAGTTGGCTCAGGCGTATCTCCAGATCATCTCTCAAGAGCGCAAGTCCTACGCCCACTCCTCGGCCGCGCTCGCCGTCCATGTCCTACTCCAATGGTTCAACAGCACCGATTTTACCTAACTTTGGTGAACCATTGCCCGGCACATCATCACGAAACAAGCTAGTGAAGCGAAGCTCTTCGCAAAGGGCTCTACACGGTTTCGATGGAAATGCGTTACATTCTACCCTTCGCAGGCCGGCCACTAGCTATCAAAGATCGGCAACACTCCAGCAGCAGTTTCTACAGGATCAAGAGACCCGTCGACCCTCTTTAGGCGCTTCATCCATGTTGCTCAACGATCTGTCCGAGGATCTTCATTCATACGATGAATCGTCACAATTGTGGCAACCTTTCTTCAAGCCCCAACTTCCAGGGACGATCAAAGATGGTTCTTCACGGAAACGTGGTGCAAATGAAATGTTGAATCGGACTGATACACCTAAGAGCATCGTTCCAGGTATCAGCGAGTTGCCTACTCTACTTCTGGCGACATCAATCAGCTCACGATCGTCAAATGAAGCCACCAATGGCCGTGCGTCTAATATCTCCGCTCTCAGCAGACCCCTCACTCCCGTTGGACTCAATGACTTCGCAACTCCTGCAGTCGATCAGACCACAGCTGATGTCTATGCCACTCCCGAGCTGAAGCAGAGACATTCATTTTCTCTCAGTGAAATGTTTCCGTCGCCTTCGCCATCAACGTGGATGCCCCGCTTAGGAAGCCTTAGAAAAGGTAAAGGCTTCAGCAGGAGTACCGCTGATAGGAGAGTCCTTTCAGCCCCGCAGTCTTCCAAAAGCCGCACAGGCGCCCCATTTATACAGGGTCAAGGTACTGTCGGAAGGCCGCCCACACCAACCAGCCGCCACTTCATAGAGAGCCAGACAAGTTCTTCCGATGTGCGCTCACGTCCTACCGGTGTCCAGCAAAGGGGTTCATCTTCACCACTTCCACCATTGAACCGTTTGTCTGCTTTCGAGGTTAATCTCTCGGGCACCATTCCCTCGTATTCCACCAATCCGCAGGCAGAGGACCCGACTTCCCCACGCGTCCCCTCTGGGCATTCTTCTCTATCAACTTCATATCACATCGGCCAAGCCACAGCTAAGATCAGGACTCACCGTTATTCATCGAATCCGTCAGAGCATGGCTCAACTCTTCTAGGATCGGACAATGAGAATAGCCGTCTGATGTCAGGCGACGAAGACGACATGGATTCTCGAAGCGGCACTATGTATGACTCTACGAGGACCGGGGCAACAGGTAGTAGTCACTCTGGGATACGAAGGCCTCCTATCGAGAGAATCTTCGACGAGTCTTCACTTCCAGAATTACCTTCCAAGGAAAAATTGATAGCGTTGCAGGATCTGCTGGAACACGAATCATTCGTTCAAACCGATCACAGAGATCATCGTGCCGTTGAGGAGGAGCAAAATGTGTCGACGCCCGTTCGCGATGCTGCTCCATGCAAGGACGACAATAGCTCCACTCCCATGCATGACACCAGCAAATTTTCTCCTGGCAGTTCTCCATCTCCGGCCACCGCTCAGGTAGAGCTTAGAACGTCAGACCCCTTTACTCGAGACATGGAGATCGATCAAGAAGACGAGTTGTGGTCTTTTGATCAAACGGATGACTTGCATACAGCGGCTAACCGTGCAAATATCCCCTCACCAAGCGAAGGAAGTAATACCTCGTTGGCCCACCCTGATGGAGGACCCCATGAGAGACGAGAGTCTCCACCTAATGATAGACTAGACATACCCTCGAAGTCCAACATCTTTGAGTGGTCAGAACCTCCCACGACAGATAAAGACACTTTGGAAGGAGAATCGCCTCGGCCAAAGACAGTACATGGCAGGCAGGGCATAGATATGCGGGGAAGTCGTGCCAACGGTCGTCGGGGTCCCAG
Organism: Alectoria sarmentosa; assembly: GCA_009733775.1. Classification (NCBI taxonomy): domain Eukaryota; kingdom Fungi; phylum Ascomycota; class Lecanoromycetes; order Lecanorales; family Parmeliaceae; genus Alectoria; species Alectoria sarmentosa. Next base: position 91,474 of record WOGZ01000023.1, read on the forward strand.
TGCTTTACATCTGCGAAGCCAAAGTGTCCCTATCCCGAAAGACACGGGGAATTATCGCAATGGGAACAATCCACCCAAGCTGTTGGGCAAAAAGGGTCCTAGCGAGGATTGGGATGGCGATTTCGACTTTGACGAACCTTTTCGTGCTCCCAAGCAAGTCACAATTAGCACCGAATACGCGCACCCCAGCCTTTCTTCTGGTATGCTCGTCCCTCGTGCCATTTTAGAGAGACAAGCCAGCGTCCACGGGCAATTCGGTCAGGTCAAAGAGTTGACTTTGCTTGTGGAGGAGCTGAAGCGGCTTCAACAGCAAGCTAGCGGTCAGGGGATCATGGAGGGTCAATCGATTGAGCTGTGGAAGGAAGCAGAGGGTATCATTAATCTCGCCACACTGGATGATGAGAAGGAGCTATTCCCGCCACGATCCCCACACTCTCCGAGTTTTGAGTTCGATCTGTTCGACGAAGACTCTCCTCGTAGTCGACGGAGATCAGGGCTTTCGCCATCAAAAGAGGATCGGATGAGTTTAGTGGACGAATCTTCCGGTTCACAGCCTTCGTCAAGACGATCGTCAGAACTTCCGAAACTCGAGACACCACTGCCGATCTCCAGGCCACGCAAGGAGTCATCGGCGAAAGCCAAGTCTGTCCTCGAGACTATTCATCAACAGCGCAGACAATATGAGCCGGAACTCCTCGACGCGAAGCTCGCTCAGAAGAAGCTTCCTTTCGACACGACATCCCTAAAAGACCTCGTTACACGAGCCGGCGTTGTCACTCGGGCTCTAAAGGAAATAGTCCGCCGAGCAGAGAATGGTCCAGAGACACCAGAGTCTCGACCCACCACACCTAGAGATCCGCCTTACACTCAGATGTTTCAACAAGCTCCTCACACATCTACAATTACCAAAAGTCCTCGCGTCACGCAGAGCCCTAGAAGCCAAAGAGGCAGTCCTTTCCTGGGGGGAAGCATTGCTGGCAATGATAACGACATCAACGGACATATGAAAATCATGACAGTTGTCTGAGCAGGCTGGATCATTGTATCAACACCAACCCTCGGACTAATGGCACCTTTTACGATGCCCACAAACCCATTGCTTCGATTCTTGTACCATACCACATAATCTCGCATAGACCTTGTTTTTTACCACTCATCAAAGCATTTTAGCGACCTGGGATACGCGATATTCAGCGAATGCAAAGCGCGGCGGCATTCAACGCGAGAGACTAGTACTCTTCGGAACGGCATGACAGTTACCGGACGCCTCAATCATGCGTCCTTCTTTTTCGATTCTTCAGCACGCTGCTTTCATTTTTGCATGAGAGACGGCATTACGGTCAACACAAAAGTATAGGTATGAATATGATTGTCGAATATCAGTGTTCGACACCTAGATCACAAGGAGGAAATTTTAATAAGGGGTGGTGGCATGCGTTGCGAGCGACGGATGGCAACGAGGATTGTACAAAAGGCAGGGAGGCATATCAGATGGAATCAAAGATGTGCTATATCATCCTTGTGCACTGAGTGAAACGTGACACTTCGGCCTTCCCTCCATTTCGACTCCACTCCTAGTCCCATCCTTCCCTTGTGTGATCGCCACAGCACAAAGCTCTCTACACATCATCATTCCCAACACACCTAACCCGACGAGCTGGCCAGCCCCTTTTCACTACCTGTTCAACCAAACCGCTTGGTCCTTCGCACTCTCAACATGTCCGTTTCCCCTCCCTTTCCTGACTACTTCCCACCATGCCGTGCGTCCCCGAACACCCAAGATTCCGGATTGCCAATTTCCTCTCCCCCTGCTTTCCTCGCCTCTGTTGTGCCTCATCCTCCTCTTCGACACTTCTATTCCTTTTTTTCCGACGAAAAGCCATCTGCTTATGATCCATGTCGTTCTTTCACGGCCGATATAGCAGGAATGAGGAGAGGGGGGAGGGTCTTCGAACAAGTGGGATCAGGGACCTTTCTCGTAGCATAGATGTTCGATTTCATCCATAGCACGAGTAGTGGCAAATAACACCTCAATTCTCCGTCCAACACGATCAATACGCTCTTATTATATCGCATCTCGGCTCTATTTATCTAACGCTTAAAAATCGGTGGACCGTGGAAATGCATGATAGTCTAGATGCGATCTCTCTAGAACGGACCATGAAAATTGGGGACGTGATAATTGGGAGAGACGGCAAATGTGGCACCACCACCCCTTCCATGCATCTGAGAACCAAGAATGACCGTTTTCCTCCTTCGTAGAATCATAATTGCCGGATAGAAACGGGGAGTCCTCAACCCGGCTGTGCTCTCCCTGCACCACCAATGCGCGAATGAACGCTTCCAAGTGTCTGCCCGCGCAGAAGCCCAGGATAACTAATTCCAATCATTCACAGGCTTCCAAAACCTCATTTCCTCCAAGTGCATCAGATCATGGTCTGCTTGGATTAATGCATCCTTCAGGGTCAATCCCTCATCTACTCTGGGGTCGCACTCTTTAATGCTGCATTCAAACTCTGCTGCATTGGACTGGGTGAAAGCTGGGCAACAGGCGGTATTACCACCGGTGTGCCAACCACTCCGTGACCTGGCGCTGCACGAGGTGGACTGTGCTTTGTTGGTGAGAGACCTGGCGATGAGGGTGCATTGTTCTGCAGTGGCGGTTGGTGCGCGACTGGACTAGATGATGGCGGATGCATCGTCTTCGACGCGGCTGGGGGAGATTGCTGCTTCATGGGAGAGAAAGCTGGTGGTCCGGTTGCTGGAAGAGGTTGATTTGGGGGAGCACCATTTGTGTGAGGTGTCTGATACTGTGGAGATTGACTATGCGGTGGCTCGTACAAGGGAGGACTATGTTGAGGAGGAGACAGGGAGGGGCCATTCTTGATGGGCGAGGGAACGTTGTGGGTTGAATGAGAGGATGAAGGGCGTTGGCGATCGAAGGAATTGGTGAATGGATTTTGGGATGGTGGAGGCGGACCGTGCGCCTGAGCATGCTGACTTTGCTGTGGTGGTGTATAGCGTGCTGACCAGCCTACATTATGAGGCTGATGGCTGCCTTTAATTGCTCCATTCGCGTAAGGCGGTTGGAATGCTTGTGGTGGAAGCTGGGGTACATATCCATTTTGAGGGGATACTTGGTTTTTGTAGCCATTGGCATATGCAGGAGGGCCTGGTGGTGATCTGAGACCTGGCGGAGGTGCATCTGGATACGCTCTCCTGGTAAGGAAGCTCTCCTCCTGGTTACCTGCGTAAATGCTCTGCCGTGGAAGCTGACCTTGCGGAGATAAAGTTGGACCATTCATTACGGCTGCGTGCATACCATTCTGTCCGTTCCGAGGTGCGCGAGGGTGGTTAGAGTTCGGAGGATGGTGATTGTTGCTATCCACAGGCCTGAATTTCTTGGAAGGGGGGAATTGAGACCTCTCCTCGCTTGACTTGCGCTTCTTCCCCTGATTCGCGCCCGGAACGTCCATCTTCGGTTTCTGTTGGGGTGGTGAAGATGAAGATCCAACATGAAATTTGAGGCTTGGGATCTTAGGCTTCCTTGCATCTTCTTCTCGGCGTTTGCAATCTTGGCAGATGAAATGGAAGTCGTCCTTTTCGGCATCTGCTTGAGAAAAACCTAGGCACGCACTGTGTTGCCAGACATTGCACTTCTCACATGCTACACTGTGAGAACCGTCGTCCTAGTCAATGTTAGCGTCAACGTTCTCAACTCCAGAGAGCTTGGAAGTCATCACTCACGAGATTAGTGCCGTGTACTCCACACTTCGAGCAATCGAAGATCCATTCATCGTCTTCCGCCAGTGCTGCAAGCTCCTTTTTCCTCTTTTCTATCTCCGTCTTCAGATGCCTCTCAGATTTCTTGGCCTCACCAGCTTCCACCTTCTTGTTCTCTTCCGACAGATTGGCCAATTCCTCCTCTTGTAGTATACGCTTGTACTCTCTTTCCTTAAGGCGTTGTTCACGAGTCATCATGCGTGACTCTCGATCCTCTTCCATTCTCTTCTGCTTCTCCTGGTTGTGCTTCGCTGCGGTAAGGTCGGCCTTTCGCTTTCGCTCCGCTTCAGCAACCTCCTGCTCTTGTCGTTCCCTCTCCATCTTAGCTTCGAGCCTGCTAGATCGCTTGGCCGTAGCCAGTTTCTGCATGTTCATCAACTCCCGTTCTTGTTTCTGCTTCTTCCTGGCTTGTGAATCTTCTGCCTTCTCAATGACCGGCCAAACTTCTTCCTTGATCCGTTGATGAAGGTCCTTTTCATCTGGATCCCTACTATTCTGTATCGATTCTAAGAACTCCTGATACTGGCCAAGCGTAATGGCAATGCATTCCCACTTTCTCCCCCCAAAACTGTCATCCTCTTCGTTCGCCCCGGCTTCTCCGTCCTCTGCTGGCGTGTCATTGTCGGCATCATTCGCCGACCCTTCGAGTTCTAGGGTCTTTCTCCGCTTGCTAGCTCTAGCAGCGGCTTTGCCCTTCTTCGACTTCGCTTTCGCTTTGGGGGCAGGAGGAGGCGGAGGCGGGGGGTCCGAGCGGCGGTATAGTCGATTGTCATCTAGGACAAAGTAATAACGCTCATGCTTATCGTATCCAATTTCTTCAATACGCTAAACGCCGAGCTACTTTAGCAGAAGTCTGCAAAAAATTCCAAGGGGGCCATACCCATTGTGTTTGCTCATTGTCCTTCGCTTCCGGCAGTCTCTCCCTCATTCTGTCGGCGTTGATGAGAGTCCATTGTGAGAGTTGGACAAGCACTTTAAGCTTGAGAAATGCGTCAAACTCAGCGAACCTCTGGGGCTCCTCTTCTATGCCGAACGGATTTCGATTGGGTGCTTTTGCCACATATTGGCGACGTGTGTATTCATCAAAGATCTCTGGACTTTAAAACAATAAGAAGCAGATACTCAAAAGCATAGATGGTACTCACGTAAGACCTCTATGTGAAGATACGTATTTTAGAAGAGCGAGTCCGATATCTGATAATACCTGGGAGGGTTCTGGTTTGAGGCATTCGGTCTCGAGATCCTGAGGTGAGAACGCATTCAGCTTAAGATGTCTCGGACAGACGACAGCTCATGGAGCAAGGGGCGGCGGGGTTGGGAGAAGTACCTCGATAGTCAAATCTTCATCAATTTTCACCGCCTTGCCAAAGATATAGATATATTGCATGAGGTTAGCCAATTCCCATGTGTTCCGAAGCTTATCAAGCATGCTAATCTCTGGTGCAGCCTCGGAAGACTCCATCTCATCACGGCCACGCTTTCGAGAGCCCATTTTGACAAGGCCCTCGGGGTGTTGGTGAATATCAGAGTTCTGTGTCCAGGAGTGCAGCCTGGTGAGTATATGATGAGATGGTAACCGTGACCAACCAATTTAGCAATTCCGGGAAGCTGTTGTTCATGGATAGAAGCTCACAAAGCAAAGGCGGCGATGATCACGAGTGATATTGAGTTGGGCTTGATTTTCAGCATCATCAACTATCAAAAACGCGCGATCCCTTAGTTGCGGGTACGCTAGTGAAAGCGCGCTACGTACCTAGACCTGGGTAGTCAGCCCTATCACATCTCGAGGATTCATTTCTTTTACAATCACTGAGCTCAACCATTAGAGCCATTGACGAGTCTCTCAACCATTATTTGTTCAGACTTGGGGGTCTCCTGTGCCGAGCACATGATGTGTGAGCTGCCATAATAATATCTGCTATTTACTTGTACAAATTTCACAGAGCTGAGCACCCTAAGATCTTAGAGTACAGGATAAGAGAAAGGCATTGCACCACGGGCATGCATCATTCAAGGCATTCCAGCCTGCTTATTAGATTGTTGAAGAACGCCGACGTCCTTGCCCCTTTCCAAATGAGAATGCTTTTGAAATCCTAATAACAAATCTCATCTCTTCAATCCAAAGCGCACCAGGGTATTTCTATGCATGTGAAAACCAACCGTCCCTGACGCACGCATATGCTACAGGCCCAAAATCATTTCAGGGGTATATCTTCTGGGTATTCGTGAATTGTCATTCGTGATGGAAGAGGCGCAGGCATTACATTCCTTGGCTGTTCGAGGTTTCGACCACATTATCTGAGAGGTTGATGAGTAACTGGGCAAGGCAGCGTTTCGTAGCGGCATCATCACGAAGTACCGAAGAGAAGGTCGCATCTCGTAGAGGCTCGGGTAGACATTGACGGAGAGCCTCGCGTGCACGGGCATTGTCACTCAGTCTGGCAATAATTTTAGTCCCTCTGCGATTCCATTTGATCAATGGGCAAACCCACCTGAGAAAACATCTAACGACGTGTTTCAAGAGCCGCACGGTCTGCTGTTCGACGAGCTGAGTGACCATATTGCTAAGTACTGTGCCCACGGCATAAAATCGCTCATAGGTATGGCATATGTAACCCAGTCCAGTGTCGTCAAGTAATATTTTTTGCACGATGAATATGGCAACGGTCTTGCTCAACTCCGAGCCAGTCTCCATGATTCGTAGACACAATGGTATAATTTCCGTGGTCAGCAAGAAGTTGATCACTTCGCTCGAGTCATTCTTGACTAAGGCACCGATAACACCAAGGGATGTAAGACGAAGATACTCGAACGGTCTTGACTTCGATGTTGTGTTCAAGAATGGGTATAGGAACAGAGGGATATGCGCTGGTACTGAGTTAGCCAGCACCCGGGCCTGTGTGTACAGCATGTGCGTACCATTGAGGAACAGCCCGCGGGTCTCGTTGTGCGAAGCTACGCATTGAAGCAGCGCAAGAGCGTTGCACACACGGTTTGACGCGGCGGCTGTCAATTGTGATGGGTTGAGTAGAGGATAGACTGAGATGATTTCTTGGAGCAGAGAAGTCATGACGCCTAAATGTTGAGTTAGTAGCCATCTTTAGCTCGATAACACTCGGCAACCTACCGAACGAGTGCCAAATGATGAGTGCTAACTCAGGCACCTGCTCTCTTTTCTTGCTCAACTCCATGAGCGCAGTCTCCCTTGAATTCCCGTTCAACAGTTCCGCGACCCAACCGAGTACCCTTCTGTTCTCCTCCATCCAGTTTCCCTCCGCGGAGTTGGGACCGCTGTTGTGATCCATATTCATACCATGCCCATTTGTACCACTGTTGTTGGTCCCCATCCGGCTGTAGTGCTGGTGTTGTGCAACAGCCTGAGCATGTGCATGTTGGTGAGCAGCATGATGAGAATGCTGTTGTTGGTGATGACTTTGCTGCTGATGGTGCCACGATGGCTCAGCTTGCGGGTACTGTTGCTGGTGAGAGAAGATATGCTGTGGATTGATCATTTTGAAGGTCGCCGAGTGATCCAGCGGAGGAGTGATGTAGTTTGGTAAACCCTCAAGTATTTTCTGGAGATGAGCGTCGACAGAAACGGAACATCATCGAGACATCGGAAGCATCTGAGGTCCGAGGTAGCAATGAAGGGCTTCTAGAGTACAGCCGGAAGTTGATGCAGGCTTTAGATCCCACCTGTTGTTCGCAGATCGTTTGTTGGTCGTTCGCAGAAGAAGCAAATCGAAAACAGAAAAGATAGCAAATGGTGACTAACAGCCAGAAAGTGAAGTTGTAAAAGCAAAGGAAGTTGATTCACACTATCTTGTGCCTGAGAAACACAAGGTCAAGATGATACTGGTCTGTGCTTCGAAGTATCCTCTTTTCGGTCTAGCCTTAACCGCCTGCAGCTTTGGCCTTGCAGGACGATGCGCGAGTGCTGCAAAGACCTATGAAGACACCTCCGAAGAGAATGGCACTATCGCCAACATCTCGAGATGTACTGAAATAAGTTGGGAAGCGTTGGGTGATCTTCAGGCGCAGTGTCGTGCTGTTAGGGCAGTCTAACCAATTTCGCGGCATTGCAATAGCTATCGATGAGAAATAGGCAACTAGAGTATGGCTGGATCAGATCTTCCTTCTGTTTTCAGGGTTCGGTCAACGGCAGAGCTGTTCGCCTCTAGCATTGAATGTACTCTGCCATTTATATGTGGATGGGCAAGAGGAAAAGTGTACGGGTCATTTCAATCATAATTTCGATACGAAGAGGTTTATATCGGAGTATTGCTAGGCCCACACCCAACGAGTCTGGGATGGAGAAGACATGAAAACTTCTCTGTAGAGCTAAGAAAAGATCCAGACATCCAATTTGTCTCGTTCAGTCCCATGAATTCATGCCATCCTATCACTCCAGCGCTAAAACAGAAGTCCATCCATCATCCATCATCCATCATCAGCCATGCATTGCACACCCATCATCGGAACTCCATGGCGCCGAAACAGCCACCATCGTTCACCCATTTCAGCTCAAGCTGTTGAAACCTATTGTTGTTGTTACTACGTACATCAGCATAACGCCTTCCAGGCAAATGACCGAAAAGGCCACACTTACTGCTGACTATTCGAAGAGTGGAAATAGATTCCATTGATAGTGCCCGCTACTTGATTGAAGCAAATATAGTAAAACCCCTCGAAGCTCGCACCGTTGATCTCCCGCACGCGATGATCTGGCACCAGGAATTTCTCTTTCCAGCGCATGAACATGTTTTCGCGGTTTGTGCTGTTCTTATAATGGAAGTCGGGCTTCTTGGCTTGCTTCGCAAGAGGCCGCCATGCGGGGAAGCGTGCCCAGTGCTTCATGTCCTCTTTGTCGCTGGCGCCCCAGTCCTCGTGACGGGTCTGGAAGGTGAATTTTGGACCGATGATCTCGCCTTCAAAGAATGTAGTGAGGGTAGCGTGTTCGGGTGTTAGACCTGCGATTGTTTTTTAGTGTTGCATGGCGGACTGGGCCGAGACTGACCTTCAATCTTGAGATAGCCACAGATAAAAGACTCGGACATGTCGACGGTCTTGATGTCAACTTCCACGCTGTATTTTTGACTGTCTGACTGCTGTGTCCCACGAAATTTACTGCCCGCGCGGAGCATAGAGGAGGTGTGTGTTTGAATCAACTGGGCGTGTGGTTGATTAGCTTGGCTCTTGTTCCAATACTTTGATTCATCATACTCACTCGGTTGCTTTCGATACCCAAGCGTATCGAGTAATAAAGATCGAGGGCAGAGGACGTAGGTGCAGATGGTTGAACTTGCTCCACTTCCTTGTCATCTGCATGCGGGCTCGATGGGCTTTCGCCCAACATGGAGGCCTCTGCTAGGTCAATTGTATTTGTCTGGTCGAGTGTTCTCTCACGCGCCGCGTCGATGGCGATATCCATGTTGTTTGGGCTCTCTGCTTCGATAGGTACACCATCTTGTTGCCCCAACGCCGAACTACTGAGTGTACTGTCCAGAGCGGCGCGACCAAGACGGTCGAGTACTTCCGCCCTCCATTGACCTGGCCTATCTTCTTCAGGCGGGCATGTGGCGTGCGTTGACCTCTCCAGTAGCAAAGGAAGTTGATCTGTACTATCCCTAGGAGTCGGCATTGGGTACACACATGGATGGCCGAACGTTAGGCTTGGACAGACTAAGAAGTCACTTCAGTCAAATATGGTACACATAAGAAATCATATACGTTGGACAACGTGGTGGTTTTGAGTATTTCTTGACGACAATCATCAAAGCCAGGCCTGAGACAAACACCACGATTCTCATAGTTTGCGGGGGACGCTAAAATGCCGCGTCTCCAGCAGCCGCCACCCAAGCGAAGCATTGCATTGCATTGCATTTAGGAAGGCTTTTCCGAAGGCTGTACGGTGGATACACCTCCTTGACACATTCGATCTGAAATAAAGCCAGTCTCAATGATAACTTCTCGATATATTCTCCTACAACTGCTATAGGAGATTCGTGAGGCTGCCATAGTTATGTCAACCGAACCTTAACACCCAACAAGATATTCGCGGAAGCCCACTACACTGTCCTTCCCATCTAATGTCGTCGTCTAAATAGGTTTGATCTAGACATTCTTATCAGCTGTGACTATTTCTCCGCTGAGAAGCAATGTAAAAGTGAAGTTGGCATACCTTAAAATGCAACGATATGAGCGAAAAGACAAGAGCTTTGAGGTCTTGAACGAGATAGTAGAAGACGCGCAGGCCTTCCGGATCGGCTGACTCTGTGACATCGACCAAAGATCCTATCTTGGCGGTCTGAGGATGGACAATCAGCATGTGGGTACTATGAGGCTTTTGGCCAAGTGAGCAGCACTTACCTCAAACGAGATATGCTCACTACCCAGTCTGATTTCTAGCTCCTGTCTGCCATCCTTGTTCTTTTCTGGCCACTTGGTATCATCCTCCCTTGAGATGCATTAACAAATGGTGACACGCGAGGCGCAACGGAGGCAGATACTTCATGATCTCGCTCTCCTTCACGATACGCTTGATCTCCGCAATAAGAAGCGAGCTGACACACACTGCTCGGCATCAGCTTGCCTGCCCTTTTTTTTTAATTACTCAATAGACGTACTCTCTTTGCGGATTAGGGAATCGTTGCGGTAATTGGAGTTGTTCGCGTAGCGTGCAGAGGCACTGCGGCCATCGCCGAGGGTACGGAAGTCAAATTCTAGCTCATATCAGCAAAGGTACTTGGTCACTCGTCGAAGCTCTCTGCTCACCTAGGAATTCATGACCAAACCGCCCGGAATGCCCTGAGCTGCAGAGTCATCAGCGGCTGCAGGGGACCGGGCAATATTCTTCCTTACTAATAGCGCACATAGAAAGGTTCACTGGAGGCAGCCATATTGGGAATCTTATGAATGGTGGACAAAGGCGATTGTGTTGCGAGTGGGCGTGTAAAATAAAAAATCTAGCGCCGAAATTTATCTCGGCTCCACAAACCCTTCCAAAGCTGCGGACAGCTGTGGTCTCGAACATTCAATCAAGCATGAAGGGCCCTTGAAGACAGGCAAACGTGTCGCTCATACACAATCTTTCAAGTGTCTACATAGTCGCTCCTTTAGTCATATCCAAAATTAATGGAAGCTGTGGCTCCTTCAATTGCTTGCAGTAGAGTACTCGAAATACAGTCGACCGTCAGACCATCTTCAAGATCCCCAAGGGAGGATAGCCTTTCCAGATAGAGAGCCCGTTGCGGCACTCGAACATGGCTACCTTCATGGAGCATGCCTATAGTTTGGTCCACCAAGACAATACCGCCGACCAACCGACCTTGCAAGAGCTGAAGACGAACTTAGAGAAGGGCTCGGATGATTCTAAGGTTGAGACTATGAAGAGGATTCTCACAATCATGCTCAATGGGGACCCAATGCCATCGCTGCTCATGCACATCATACGTTTTGTCATGCCATCGAAAAGCAAGGCCTTGAAGAAACTACTTTACTTCTATTATGAGATTGTTCCTAAGCTAGACGCAGGAGGAAAGCTCAAGCAGGAGATGATTTTAGTTTGGTACTCGAATTGCAGACCCTTGTTTAATGGCACTGAGGCTGATTTCCTTGAAGCAACGGCATTCGTAACGATCTACAGCATGCCAATGAATACATACGAGGCAACACTCTCCGATTCTTGTGCAAGCTTCGAGAGCCCGAATTGATTGAGCCTCTCCTCTCTTCTGCCCGATCGTGTTTGGAGCATCGACACGCATACGTCCGCAAAAACGCAGTCTTCGCCGTTTCCTCCATATACCACCTTTCTGAGGTCTTGATTCCCGACGCTCCTGAACTCCTCCAAACCTTTCTCCAAGGTGAAAGTGACCACACGTGCAAGCGGAATGCATTTGCGGCTCTCAGTGTAATGAACCACGACAAGGCGTTGGAATATCTGAGCGGAGCTTTTGACAGCATACCCAATGCAGACGAGCTGCTTCAGCTGGTGGAGCTCGAGTTCATACGTAAGGATGCGGTGCAAAATTCACAGAACAAAGTAGACAACATATGAACCGTACGCCCTCCAGGATGACTGACATTACACAGGCTCGGTATCTACGCCTGATTTTCGACTTACTAGAGGCCGGGGCCACAACAGTAGTGTACGAAGCAGCGTCATCACTAACATCGCTTACAAATAACCCTGTAGCTGTCAAAGCGGCGGCGACTAAGTTTGTCGAACTCAGTGTCAAAGAAGCAGATAATAATGTGAAGCTCATAGTTCTAGACCGAGTTGACCAATTACGGAGAAGGAATGAGGGTGTCTTGGACGACCTTACCATGGAGATACTCCGCGTCCTTGCTAGCCCTGACATGGACGTTCGAAGAAAGGCTCTTAATCTTGCTCTCGAAATGGTCTCAAGTAAGAATGTGGACGAAGTGGTAATGCTCTTGAAAAAGGAACTTCAAAAAACCGTGGATGAGCAGTACGAGAAGGTACGTAATATTGACACAGTTCCTCTCTGGACTCGCGAGACAGAATCTGAAAGCAGAGAGCCGTTCTTGTCTTTCTAGGATTGTTTCACACGCCAAACAATTGCCTGAATGAAAACAGAACTGACTGTAGAAATCTAGAATACGGAGTATCGACAATTACTTATTCACTCGATACATCAGTGTGCCATCAAATTCTCTGAAGTTGCGGCGTCCGTTGTGGATCTTCTCATGTACGTACATTCAGGAGTGATAAATTCCTATTTGGTACCACAACTGAGTCGCAAGACACGTCTTGAGAGCAAAAATCTATATTTGATCTTCAAATCTATTTCAAAGTTCAGATCTCTGCTATCAAAAAGCAACGCTAACTCTACATCAGGGACTTCATTGCAGATTTCAACGCGACCAGTGCAGTCGACGTTATATCATTTGTCAAAGAGGTTGTGGAGAAGTTTCCCAAGCTTAGATCTTCGATCGTGGAACGCCTTGTTACAACTTTAAGCGAGGTTCGTGCAGGAAAGGTGTACAGAGGTGCACTTTGGATTGTCGGCGAATATTCATTAGAAGCAAACGACATTCGGGAAGCGTGGAAGAAGATACGGGCGAGTCTCGGCGAGATACCCATTCTATCCTCTGAACAGCGGCTGCTTGAGGAGGTACCTGAGGAGCAACAAGAACCGAAGGAGCAGGTGAATGGCCACGCGAAGCCTTCAGCGCCTACAGGCTCGAGAAAGGTCTTAGCAGATGGCACATACGCCACGGAGAGCGCATTGACGAGCGACTCGTCGGCCAAAGCCAAATTAGAAGCTGTCAAGGCTGCACAAAAGCCTCCGCTACGGCAACTCATATTAGATGGAGACTTCTATCTCGCCTCTGTGCTTTCTTCGACTATGACCAAACTTGTGATGAGACATTCTGAAATCTCGAAGGACACTGCCCGTACCAATGCGCTGCGGGCTGAAGCTATGCTTATCATGATATCAATCATTAGGGTTGGCCAGTCACAATTCGTCAAGGCGCCCATTGACGAGGATTCCGTTGATCGGATTATGTCTTGTGTCAGATCTCTAGCCGAGTTCGCGCAAAAGAAGGATCTGGAGACAGTTTTCCTGGACGATACTAGGAAAGCATTCCGTGCTATGGTGCAGGTCGAAGAGAAGAGGCGAGCCGCAAAAGAGGCTGTGGAGAAGGCAAAGTCCGCTGTGCAGGTAGATGATGTTGTTGGTATCCGGCAGTTGGCCAAAAAATCTACAGGCGATGGCTCCGATCAATTCGACGTCGATCTCGAAAAGGCCACTGGTGGCGATTCTGCGACCGAAGATCTGTCCTCGAAACTGAGCAGAGTGGTACAGCTTACCGGATTCTCGGATCCAGTGTACGCTGAAGCATACGTCAAGGTCCACCAGTTCGACATTGTGCTAGACGTGTTACTCGTCAACCAAACCTCAGAGACGCTTCAAAATCTGTCTGTCGAGTTTGCTACACTGGGCGACTTGAAGGTGGTGGAACGACCGACGACTCAGAACCTGGGGGCTCACGACTTCCAAAATGTCCAAAGTACCATCAAAGTGTCTTCAACGGATACTGGCGTGATCTTTGGCAACGTGGTCTATGATGGATCCAGCTCGACAGAGAGCAATGTTGTGATCCTCAATGATGTGCATGTGGACATCATGGACTACATTCAGCCAGCGCAATGCACAGAAACGCAATTTAGAACCATGTGGACCGAGTTCGAGTGGGAGAACAAGGTCAACATCAATTCGAAGGCCAAGACATTGCGGGAATTCCTGATGCAACTAATGGCATGCACGAACATGACATGTCTGACGCCAGAAGCATCAATGAAGGGCGACTGTCAGTTCTTAAGCGCGAATCTCTATGCTCGGAGTGTTTTTGGTAAGTGAGGCCTGACGGACATATAATTAAGTCGATGCTGCTTGCTGATTGCTTCTACAGGAGAGGATGCATTAGCAAATCTGAGCATTGAAAAAGAGGGAGATGACGGGCCGATAACAGGCTTCGTACGGATTCGTAGTCGATCGCAAGGTCTTGCATTGAGTCTGGGGTCGTTGAAAGGGTTGAATAAGGTTGGAGGTTCAACTGCATGAGCTGGTCGTCGTTGTCCATCTCTCTTGTGGCGTATTTGATGAGGGTCACTTGTCTCGGCAAGCTTGAGTGGGAACACATGCTTCGGGATGTCTGACAAGTACCGCCCTCGTCAATGGTGCTATGCGAGGCAGGTGGCTCTGGATGACCTGCATCCCACGTACGCGTGGCTACGAATGAAAGAGAAATGAAGCGAAAAGGAGATGGGGGGGGGCTGCTTTGAGTCTCTGTCTCTGTCTCTGTCTCTAGACGTCTACTTGGGATTGTGTGTGTGCACCATTAGCGTTCTGTCATAATCATGTATACGTTAGGAATAGCCTGGCGAAAAGCTTGCCGTGAGCTGGTGGCATGATGCCGAGACAGGGACATGCTCGATATAGAAGGGCAATAATGAAGTATGGCTTGGCTATCATATGTAGTAGAGTACCTGTGGTGCCTGCATGCGACCTGCTTCTCTATTTCTGCCGGTACTCGTTATGTTGTAGATCCCGCTTTACTTAAAGTCCTTCCGCATCATGCGCTTCAAAAACTTCTCGCAGTGTGTTGGTGGTCTTGCCCGAGGCGAAGTGACCCTCAATTCCCACCTACCACTACCTACCTTCCTAGTTTGAGTCTTTCTCCAATAATTTTCGTGCCTCACCATATCATGTCATGTTGACAATTGTTTCCATACCTACTCATGGCAACGACGTCTTTAGCAGACAGCGACCCTTTTGTCGATCCCGTCAACACCGCCAGTGATCGTGTATACACCGAGGCATGGACGCTTCCAGTAGGCAGAAGTGCCTCTCTGACCTTGGCCACTGACTCTCTCATTGTCCTAGGTTGGCAAGATCTTCGCTGTCTTCTACATGAGAATACATGCGAATGGGGAGCTAATGCTATGACAGATGAGGACTTCACAAGACGAGAGACGAGCAATTGCTGTGGCTTTCTACCTTCCAGTACGATGCTTTGATGCAAAGTCTCCCCCCCCCCAATATGAAGCTGATCCTTTCGCAGAGGCAAAGACCACCCAAGCAATACCTTTCTTCAACATTCTATGGGCTGAACTGTCCGACTTTGACATCACTGTCCAGTACGCTAAGCCCACAGCAAAGAGCGTCGTCCGGGTAGCCTCCGTCAACTACCTTGTCGAGAAGCCTCAGCGCAGCTATGCACGGTCCTGGGTCGCCAAGCTATTGGATCGTGCTTACGGTGAGTCGCAGCGGAAAAAGCGGATAAAGGTACTCATCAATCCTTTCGGTGGAAGTGGCAGTGCGCAAAAGTGGTACCTACGAGATATTGAGCCCATCTTTGCAGCGGCGCGGTGCGAAATAGATGTCGAGAGAACTTTATACCAAGGACATGCTGTCGAGATAGCCGAGAAGCTGGACATAGAGGCCTACGATGTGATAGCATCATGTTCTGGTGACGGACTACCGCATGAGGTCTTCAATGGCCTGGGCAAGAAACCGAATGCTACAAAGGCGCTCTCCAAAGTGGCTGTCGTACAGCTACCTTGCGGAACTGGGAACGCAATGAGCTGGAACTTGAATGGAACGGGCAGTACAAGCATGGCTGCGTTGTGCGTTGTCAAAGGCATCCGGACGCCACTAGACCTAACCTCCATTACCCAGGGCGACAGACGAACATTATCCTTTCTTTCCCAATCGCTTGGCATAGTGGCAGAAGTCGATTTGGGAACAGAGCATCTTCGATGGATGGGCAGCGCAAGATTCACATACGGCTTCCTCGTCCGCGTGCTACGAAAGACCGTTTACCCTTGCGATCTATGGGTAAAGATCGATATACCTACTAAAGGCGCAATCAGAGAGCACTACCGGAATGAATTGACCAATCACGCTCTGGTAGAAGAAAGGCGAGACTCTGATGCCGCAGAAAGCCCGGATCTCCCAAAATTGCAATACGGTTCCATCAGCTCCTCCCTCCCCTCTACATTCACAAGCATCCCCTCTTCCAAAGTTGGCAATTTTTACGCTGGCAATATGGCCCTAATGGCCCCAGACGCCAATTTCTTCCCCGCTACCCTCCCCTCAGACGGTCATCTCGACCTGATAACCGTAGGGGGCGACATTTCACGCCACAGCGCCATCAAGTGCTTCCTGGCTGTCGAAAAGGGGGGTTTCTTCGACTTGCCTCAAGTCAACTATCGGAAAATTAGCGGATACAGGATAATCCCGCGGGGACAGAAAGGAGGGTATATAAGTATTGACGGGGAGAGAGTCCCTTTCGAAGGATTCCAGGCGGAGGTGCATAGGGGCCTAGGAACTGTGTTGAGCAAGACTGGGCATCTGTATGAGGCGGACGGGGTGGTGCCTAAGTCTGGCTAAGGGAAATAGAGTGTTGATTGAGGTTTGGCGGTAGATGTTGTTTTGTTCTTCGATGATACCCGTTGGCGTTCTCGTAGACAGGTGATCGAGTGCTTTTTGGTGGGGGATCGTGGATGAAAAAGCGGTCGGAGTTCTAGGGATGAGTCCCTCTAGTACAGAATCAATAGTAGGCCATAGATATGCATACGTTGGGAATAAAGAGGTCACAGCTTGCGTTCATCTTGACCTGCATCTAGAATTGGGTGTCATCCCGTCGTGACATCGTACTTTGCCTTTCCTGTACTACTCCTCAAATCCTGCAAATTCATCCTCCTCATCCCCGCCTCCCATATCCTGATCTCCTTTTAATCGCTCATCCCCCAGTACCCCGCCCGCCCTCTCCCTTACAGCCTTCGTCCTTCCCTCTGTCCTCAACCTCTCAACCGGTCTCATAACCTCAAACCCCTCCCAGCCCTCTGTCTCCACCAATCCATCAACCCACACATCAAGTACATGATACCTGATCCCGTCCGGCACCTTTCCGTCACTCACGCTCAACGCCCCGACGCCATCCTCACTCTTCCCTTCGTTAAAGCCATCCAGCAATTCCAAATACCCTGCTACTAAATCACCATTCCATGCGTGCTGTTGCAGGTACTTAAATGAGTGGGCAATATACTGTCGCAGCAGGTATAGATACTTGTCGAGGCGTAGCGAGGGGATTTGGGACCAATACTGGATTATGGTTTTCCAGAAGGCGTGGATGAAGGGGAGGAAGAGGGTCGTGGGGAGCGGGAGGAGGAGGGAGGCGAGGGATTTGGAGAGGCGTTGTTGGGGAATGGGGCGGTCGGTGTGGAAGATACCTGTACGAGATTAGTACCCTAAATGGCGCTGGGGCTAGAAGAGGGGAGGACATACAGAAGAAGAGGCCTTTCCAGATCTTGAGGAGCTCAATCGTAGTGAAGGTACGGCCGGAGCAGAGGTAGGTCTGTAGTGAGGAGAGGGCTTTTTCACGGGTTGGGCGATCTATCGGGTGGTGCAGTCAGCGATCGAATCTCATGTCCTAGTATTTGTAGAGAGCTAGGAGGACGAAGATGGTACAAGACGATGTTGATTTCTAGCCGAGCGGCGTGAGGAAATTGCAGAAAGCATATATAGGTAGGCAAAACGGCATTCAAACTGTGTAATATGGCTTAATGTTACTAATCAATCTAATACAAGATATAGGACAGAGGATTCCAGTATGAAAACGTCAAAATCAAACATCTGTTCATATACAGAACATGGATATGAGAGCTCGTCATGCCTCAATTCACTTCAATGCTGGCATTTTGACCATTGGAGTGAGCTTAACCAAAGCAATTCAAACGAGGGTAGCAAAGCTGCGCAAGTAACGTACCATTTGCTGCCAGCTGTTTTACAAAAGATGTCTCTTGTATGGTTGGAGCCATGCTTTCTTTCCCAATTTTGAACACAATGAAAGTTGCAATAAGAACCGAATTTTGCTCACGATGATTGGAGAAGGAGACTTTGCTGTCCAAATAAGCGTGGCACTACGGGCCGCTAGCCGGAAAATCTAACTTGCAGTGGTATCGCGCATTGGAAACGCTTCTGAGGTTAAGGGGATGGAAGAGCGCTGAGCATAAGAATCGAAAAGGGATTAGGAACGAGCCTACGGGCTATGTACGACTCTTGGTCCGGCAGTTCAGTTTCAGAATTGAACAGTCGGGAGGTCATCTTGAGACGTCTTAAACAGGAAAATACTATGATTCGCTCTGCGGCAGCGAGGCTGAAAGCCTGCTATAAGAATCGGAAAAGAATTCGTGAGGCTGTACGCCGCAACTCATTGTTGAGCGTCTTCGTTGTATAAACAACATTTTAGGGGGAGTGTTGAGATTTCCCATAGCAGAGATGTTTGCTCTGAGAATTGGAGGCTCGAGGCCCGTTGGCCACGGGTAATAGAAACCGGAAGTCTTTACGAAGATTGTATGAATTCTGCACGTATTCAATATTTCGCAAATTCGTTTCTTCAGATACCGACCTTCTATGACCAATATAAATGTCTGTAATGTCTACGGTCTGTTTTTTGAAAAGCCGAGGCTAACAGCTAAATGGTAATAAAATCGAGGGGATTTTTGAGAGAAGCGTATTACTCCTACCTGCAGTCATTATCGAGCTATCTTTTCGTAGAAGTAGATAATCAAGAATTGAAAAGTAATATAATAATGATAAACAATAGTCACAGACAGGACTGGAAATTTTCGCTCAATTAAATGATACTTTAAGCGCGCAGTGCTGCTAGTTTTACAGCCTTTTAAAAGTAATATTAAACGATACGATTAATTTTACTACTTTGCTAATAGGAATTCGAATTTAGTACGAAAATAGCAAAAGACTTTATATTTATATTCTATATTTAAAAAGCGGATAAATTTTAGCGCTATCTTTATATTTTAAATATAAAATCAACGACCGCCTTAATTTGTTTTTTTCTCACTCAAATAATCTTGAATTTCTTTTTCCACAAATCATACACCTTCAATCCTTTTGTTTCATATTTCGAGTTTAAATCCAGCTTCTTTGATTTAAATCTTGAAAGTATTGACAATCAAGAAAAATACGAAATTTGTGAATTCGTCACATAATGACTTCAAACGACGTTGAGGTACGTTTATTTCATATAATTTAAATTAAATGCGACAGACATTCATTATAAGAAAATGAATTAAACTTGCATTCGAAACTGTCAAGGTTGAACTTATTACGAATATAGTCGAGCTTTGATTAGAGAAGATTTCTTGCTAACAATTCCGACGTGTATGACAGATAGTTACTTGGAACAAGTCGCCATCTCTGCAGGTAATATAAACGCTCGTCACGTCCAATTTCAGTCTGTTAACACATGAGAAAATGCTTATTAAATCTTTTTAGGAGTCGATCAATCTCACGCCACCACAATGGAGCGACTTTACCTCACACAAACCCTCACATTTCGCATCATTAACTCAACCATCAAGTGCAGAGAAAACTCCACGTTCTAAACTTGAGATCAGGTATATTTAAAGCCTATATTGTCTTAGTGAGTTTGTCTGACAGCGCGTCTTGAAACCAGGACACGAGATTCAGATGTCACCCCACCTTCGCCCCTAAGCTTTCAACGACCACAAATCACCAGTTCACAGTCTTTACCTATTGCAGCACCACAGCCTTTGGTATCCTCGAAGACACTGCCACTTCCTGGGACCCAGGCTTTCAGCCCTACAACGTCTAAAAAGCGCGACTTTGGTGAGATCATTGATCTTACTATTGAAGACGATGACTTTGAGCCGCCAAAATTCATTGAGCGCAAGAAGTCTAGGAGCTCCAGTCATTCCACTGAGGCTTCCATTGAGGCGAGGACTACGCAGCCAGGGCTTGTGAAAAAGGCTTCTTCAAAAACCGGTAATACACTCCCCTATCAACAATTCCAAAGCTGCATACAATATATTCCGAACTCAGCTGTAAATTTCATGTTTACAGGCTGTATATGTACCCTACAATGCTAAACCAACATTTATTACTTAGTTCTCAGACTCAAAACATCAAGGACAAAAGAGAAGAACCCACATTCGCACTTTTCAAAACCTGGACTTTCCTTTGGAAAATCGATTCCCGCGGTGATAGTACCGCCGCCGCAGCCATCACCTCAAGAACGTCGGCGTATCTTCATCGAGAATCTCTCGGTACTCGAAAATGTATCTGTCGTCAATACACTTGACGACACATCGCCTCCTCTCGATTTTCAATTTGTCGTCGAGAATGTATTCAGAGATGGAGTTCAACAAGTGTCCGAAGATTTTATGATAGGATGCAAATGCCGCAAAGAAAACGGCCGCCACATGGGCTGCGAATATCTTTCCTGTGAGTGTCTCGACGAATTGGAAAATTCTGAAGGCAAAAAACAATTCCCGTACTCACAGGCAAAATTCAATACTGCCTGTTTGAGGGATGCTTTCATCAAAGGAAGGAACCACATCTTCGAATGCAACAGCCGCTGCAATTGTGACAGTAACTGCAAAAATCGAGTGGTGCAACATGGAAGGATGGTTGGACTGGAGATCTTCAAGACGACAAACAGAGGCTGGGGTACGTCCTTGCGTTGCAAGTCAGCTGATACCTACTAACACGATAATCAGGACTTCGTTGTACACAGGACTTGAAGAAAGGCCAGTTCATCGACACTTACCGCGGCGAGATCATTACCCACGATGAAGCAAATCGTCGTGGAGAGACACGTACACAGGACCAAGAGATCTACTTGATGGGCCTCGACAAGTGGACCGAGGAGAATGGAGGTTCGCAGTACGTGTGCGACGGCATGCATCTCGGGGGGCCAACTCGATTCATAAATCACTCGTGTGACCCCAACTGCGCGATCTACACTGTCTCCTACAATCACGCAGACACCAATATCTACGACCTCGCCTTCTTCGCAACAGAGCCAATTTCAGCTGGGACAGAATTAACATTCAACTACATGGACGACGACAAAACGTACGTCATCACAGAAGAGAAAGCCGATGAGATGCAGAGAGAGAACGGCTATCGTCCTACGAAATGTCGGTGCGGAAGTAAACACTGTCGCGGATATTTCTTCACTTGAGGAATTGGGACAGTAGCATTAGTGGAAGGTATTCAGCTACTCAGCTTGGAAGCAGAAATTGTTCTCTGGCTGGCTGATATGTCCACACTTTGGGAGGACAAATCCAGCAGAGGGGCGCCAGCATTGAGCATCAGCATCTTGGCATGTGATTGGCGAAAGAACAAGTAAAGGCTTCTCTAGCTTTCATACAGGGTTTCATATCTCGGTCAGTGACATGAAGTTCCACAAACCCTACGTCTCCTAAGCACCGTATCATGTACCAACAATGTAAGCTCTACGAGCCTTTTCTGGCATCTCCCCCCGAACGCCCACCCCAGGACGTACGTCAATTTTGCAAACAGCACCCTCTCATTTCATACAACTGGAGCCACATCGTCCTCCCTTCCACCAACATCTGTAAACCTCAAGCCGCGCCGAACTTTTTTTTTTTTTTTTGGGATCCTAGTCCCTTCTAATTCCTCATGAACACCCATCCAATATCTCCCAGATGCCCAAACACCCCATTGGCTCGCATGGTCTGGGCTCCAGCACCTTGGCCAAATCGCCCCTCTCTTCTCCATTGCCATCTGCCGCAGCGAGGGACGTCCGCCGCCTTCTCTGCAGGAGTATGCCGTTAAGGCTCTGGATGCTGCGAACGGAAGCTGGCGCGGAGGAGCGGATCGAGGAGCAGGAAGACCGTTGGGAGAGGGGTGATGGTGGTGGTGGTGGTGGGAGGAGGTGTCGTTGCGTTGGGGGGAGGGAGAAGGGCGAAATGGGCGAGGGGAGGATGAGGTCGAAGGACATCTTTGAGCTTGGGGATTCGCTGTGGTGGTGGTGGTGTTTGGCAAGGTGGACTCGGGTGGTAAGAGAGCGGATAGCGTTGCTTGAGGAAGCGTTGGGTGGAGATCAATTGTGTCAGAAGCAGAGATGCGGAGAGAGAGAGAGAGATAGGTAGAAGACCGCTTCTGACAAGACTTCAATCTGACAAGACTTCAAGATCAGCTGACAAAGAAAGAGAGTTGAGATGCCTACTTCCGAGTCTCACTCGAAGCGACTCAGCAAGCCGGACGAGCGTGTATGACAGACAGCAGCGATACAACAGTTGTAGAAGAAGAAGAAGAAGAAGCGAGGAAACGGCCATTCTATATCCAACCCATCATTCGCACCCGCCACAGCCAACGCATGCATGGCAATCCAACCTTCCAATCTCCCCTTCTTCTTAGGCTTCCATAGGCTTCACTCAGGCTGCGGGGGGCAGAGTACTAGTACGCGCACAGGAATCAACGACGGCCATTTGCATGTCCGGCCGTGCGGTCTTGGCCTTGACTCTCCTTCAACGCAAAGGTACTCTCACTTATTCTCCTTGGTCAAAATCAATGTTGATGCAGTACGAGCAAGGCTGCGCAGGAGATATCAGCCTCAGTTAGTTGTACAGTAAATCTGACGGCTATGTAGCAGTACTGTAATCTTGTTTGAGCTGACACGTTTTGTTGGCTGAGGCGGAGAGAGCGACGGGACACAGAGGGGGCCACCAAGGGGCTGAGCCAAGTTGGAACGTGAAAAGCAAAAAGGACTACTGCATTGCGATATTAAGTATTGACCCTGTCTCCATACGTCGTCCATCGCAGTCTGGACTGCACAATCAAAAGACTGATCCGTGCTGGATAATGTCTACATGCTATCTCTACATCTTGTCGCCGCAGATACAGTAAGTATAATGTACAAATAAATCCGTCTGACAAACAGTCAGACCCTCAATACGATCAAAAATAACAACATCTTCTCTGTTCATGCTTCATGGAACACCAAGTCAAAGCCGTGGTCGAGGATATATACCAACAAAGAACGAGCACCCAGGAGCCCAAGAGCGCATAGTAATGGTATATCCCCCTCTTTTTGCCACAAACACCGAGCCTCTCTGGAGCCTCCAACCCGCAATGAAGTAAAGGGAAAACCTCCGCTCACGAGGCTTATGCACAATGTATCCCCTCCTGCATGTCAAACACTCTACTCACACACCGATCCTTTGCCTTCTCCTTTCTGCCATAAGATACTTGCCGTAACGTCGTCAATCATATTCTACTATCATGGCTCCGCTCCAAGTGGCGGATTTGTAGTCACCCTTCAACTCCCCCTCCCTCTCGTATTAGTACGACTCGGAGCCGGCGCTCTCGTGCCAGTCCTCCTTGTCGTAAAGCTCCGCCTGATACTCTCACCCCAAGCGCTGTTATCGAAAGTATCGAGCACGTTCTGCCTCTCCACCGAACTGTTTGCTCTACTCCTTCCGGCCACCGGCGAACGATCGTCCCCTGCGCCATCGTAACCCCATTGAAACACGCCGTCTCCCGAAGGTGACGGCGAGTGTGCCAGACCTCTCTGCGGAGTAAGCGACGGACTAACATTGCTGCTATTATCTGATCGTGAGGGCGAGCCAGAGTCACCGCGATGTCGGAGACCACTGGCATCGAGCGAAGGACGGCCTCTTGGACTGCCTTGGGACATACTTGGGACTGGCCCGGGAGTGTCAGGGTCTTGCGGAGAGATGGCGTCCTGGTCGTCAACGAAGATCTCTGGCACAGCGAATTGTGGAATGTTGACCATACGGGCCGAATGACGGAAGTCGAGACGCGATCTGAACTGGCGAGACCAGAACATCATGTCAAAGAAGCCCTTGACGACACGACGGCGGACTTCCTCTTCGACTCGTTGTAGACGAGCACGCCGGCGAAGGTATTCCTCTAATCGTAAGGACTTGCTGTCCGATATGACATTATAATGGGCAAGAATCATAAGACAGGACGTAAAATTGATGCCACGATCGGGATTTGCCGAGACCATTATTTCCTGGAAGAATATCTCCATGCGGATCCGCCGACGTCTTATGTCAGCAACGTCGATCTTGCTGAGCTCGTGGTTCAGCTGAGCGAGGTCGACGCCGTGTATGACTCCTGGCGGAGGTGTTTCGTTGCCTCTTGTCTCAACAGCGCAGTTCTCAAGAATGCGGTGTACGGATTGTTCACTGCCGGCATAAATGCGCATCTCGAAAGCCCCGGAGAGTTCTCCGAGTAACCGAGGGAAGACATCCTTGGAAATCCAACCAGTGCCCTCTGGGTCGTAAGTCGCCCAAGCCTGTTTGAATCTCCGGAGCTCCTTCCTGTTGATCACAGCTAATCCACTGCTCCTTTGGTACACGTACGAGAAACTCTCGAAGATCAATGACACGAACAAACTGACGAAGATGTACATGCTCAGGATGTTCCAAGAGATGAAGAGAGCCCGAGCCCACACGGCGCTGCCACAATCGCTTTCGTAGAACAAAGGGGAAGCGACGCAGTTGGGGTAGGTGATGGTCGCGAAATCTTCCATGATCTGATTCCAGCCCTCACCCATGCTGATTCTGAAGAGTAGGATAAGAGCTTTAGGGACATTGCGGAAATTTAGGTTTCCGTTCTCTGAGTTGCCGAATCTAGTGAGGCCCAAGGTCTGCGTGAGGGCAATGGCGTAAACCAGGAACAGCACAAACCAAGTCGCCAGTAAATTTCCAATAGCAGACAAGGAAGCCGCCGCTGTCTTGAAGAGCTGGTCAAGCTGGTTGTTGCGAGGAATGAGCAGCAGGGCAATTGATACCAAGAATAGCTTGTGGAGCTGACTGTAAGTCTGGTCGTTGTACTTGGAGAGGTCGAGGAGTGTCGTGATGACAGTACCGGTGATAGAGAGAATCGAGTACAGGTCCCAGGAGCTCCTCCTGAATCTTTTCCAAGTAAGTCCGACGACGCGTACAAGGACGTTAGCTATATACACAACCGTGAAGGTCAAGAATATGTAGTCTAGCATGGTTAGATTGTATTCAATCAAATGTTCGATAAGTATATTACGTACCTCTCAAATGCTGCCACCACTTGGGCTCAGGGTAGAACTCCGTGACCAGCAAAATAAGGTGGAGAAACAGGATCGTGGTAAGCAACCTTTGCCACCTTCCATGCTTCTTGACAGCAATTCTATAGCACCAACCTCTGAATCCAGATTCCGACTTGCTTGATGGGCGCTTCGACGGTGAGATCTGCCGTAGGAGCTTTCGCAATTCCAGCCACGAGCGCTGATCGGCTGTCAAATATGCGACTCCTGTCTGCTCCGTGTAATTGCGCATAAAGACAGAGACAAACAAAGTCAGCACGAAGACGGCTCCCAAAAGATTGAAGGCAATGAAGAACACAGCATTGCCCTGGGAATTGTAATACTGGATTGCAGATACTTCACGACCGCCCGAAGACATTGCTGTCCACATTACATCTGTCCACCCCTCTTGGGACACGATTTGGAACAGAATGCTGAGCGAGCTTCCGAAGTTGTCAAAGTTGTAGTATGGGTTTGCACTTTGTCTCGGTCCAAGCACATTCCAGTTGTAAGGAGTGCTATTGAATTCGCCGACGCAGTCATCAAGCATGTTTATGTTCGTATCGTTACACAATCGCATCCGCCCATTGAAGAGGTTTAGGCCATAGATAGCAAAGGGGAAGAGCAAGCTGAGAGACACAAAAGCGGCCTAGATATCGTTTAGTCCTACTTTGGTTCAACGTAGGATCAATCTTCACTTACAGATATGACCTTCCAGATCCCTAAGACGATCACGGAGTGGAACGTGTCTCTTGCGCTATCGCTCACATTTAGCAGCCTCAGAGCTCTGAGAGCTTTAAAGGCTCCTACGGCGCGCGAAACAGCGCCATCCGAGTAGAGTGAAGTGATGACATTTACCCAAAGCGTGACCAGGACAAGGCCGTCGATGAGACCCCAGGAGCCTCGGAAGTAAGCATTCGGCGTCCAAAAGAATCCATCGGCAATGACCTTGATGAGGGCTTCGAGAGTGAACACGCATGCAAACCCCATATCAGTCCAGACGAACCAGTTTTTTGAGGTATAGTGACCAAGATTTAGGAAATACTCTCGTTGGTAAAGCGGGGTCGAAACGCAAGCCAGGAGAACCATGGCCACGATAGCAGCATAAATGAACGCCGAGAAGGCATACCAAACCAGTTTAACAGGATCGATGCCTTCAATACGCTGGCTGCCCCGACCAGGACCAACAATACCCTGACACAATCTTCGTATAGGGTTGCGTGGACCGAAGATGAAAAGAGATACGTTATATCTCGGGTGCCTTTGCAGATACTGACGCTGAGCTCGCTTTCTTTGTTCGGTAGCCGAGACGACCTCCCTTGCTCTAATCCGTATATCTACCTCATCGCCTCTGGAGAACTGCAAGCGAGAGTAGAAAGGATTTGGCTCCTGATCACCGAACATCTTGAGGAGCCTACCCCACAGAACCGAGAGCAGCCCGAGCTTGACATGCCCTACTGATCGGCCAGTGATCGGGTCATCTTCTTCGTGCAGCTCCTCCACAGGCTCCATATGCTCGTCGAGGAACTCTCGAAACACGGCCTCCTGAAGCAGCATTTCCATCGTGGCAGGACCAAAGTCAAGAGGATCCTTGTGCCGACTTGCGTCTCGACCGAGCTTGAAGATAGTCGACAACGACAGGTTACCTTGGGACGATCCACCGAGTTCTTTCTGTTGGAGGAAAGTTTTGACCTGCTGTAAGCGCTTTTCGTCTTCTGAAACGTCGAAGTTCTCCTGGATGACTGCAATAAACATGTTCAATACGACAAAATTTGCCAAGATAAACCATGATATGAAGAAAAGGGCGCCTATCCAAGCTTGGTTCCAGACGAGCTCATACTGCGTTGAATTATACAGCAGTATGGTCCAGTTCTCACTCGAAAGGACTTGATACATGCCGATGAAGCCATTGTAGATGTCCGAGAACGTTATGCGAATAACTGTGCCATTAATGTCGTTGGGAGGGAACTGTCCGCGAAAGATCTGAACAGCAAATATTGCGGTGAGGAAGGTTATGAGGAACACGAACACGATCAAATTCAAGAG
Organism: Alectoria sarmentosa; assembly: GCA_009733775.1. Taxonomy (NCBI): domain Eukaryota; kingdom Fungi; phylum Ascomycota; class Lecanoromycetes; order Lecanorales; family Parmeliaceae; genus Alectoria; species Alectoria sarmentosa. The sequence goes on from WOGZ01000023.1 coordinate 118,720, forward strand.
ACCAGAGACATTGCCCAGAACCTTCTTAATAAGTTCGCGTGTGAGCGACACCGCGAGGACCACGCGATAGATTCGTATGATTTGGAAAAAAGTAAGCCATTCATATGCCTCGCCCGAGTTGTGGATATAAGGAATTTGTATAACCGCGGTAATGATCGCGAGGGCCAGGTCGATCCAATTACGTTGACTTTTATGGAAATTCCTCCAGTCAGCAATGAAGCGTAGAAGGATCTCAAACACTAAGACACAGGCTACGATCGTTTCTGTGTCGTCGATGAAAAGCTGACGACCTTGGCTCATATTGGAACTTCGAAGACACATCACGAAGAGGTCAAAAAGAATGATCACAATCCACAGCCAATATGTCATATCATAGGCACGCGTCAATGGACTCCGTCTTGAAATCTCTTCATCCTCTTCAATGAACTGGTCCTGCTCATTAACCGTGAATGCACTTGTTTTGCTTTCCTCCCGGATGACCTGAAAGGACGATGTTATGACAGCGACAAGCAAATTCATGAGCCACAGACTCATAACGACAATTCCAAAGGCGAAAAATAGAGCTCCGGCAAGGAAGTCGGTGTCAGTACAGTAATAGAGCAGATCCGAGAAAGTGTTCGCACTCATGACCACGAAGACCAGTTCTAGAGACTGGAATATGTTGTCAAAGCTGACCGTCCCATTGTACGGACCTGTGCCTTCCACACAAAGCGAGTTCTGGGGGCAAAGGTAGCCTTTGTGCTTTCCGGTTCCGTTCTGCATGAGATCTGCTTTAAGCCATGGCATCTTTGACCCGTTAGTAGGGCTAATATACCCTCCACAGAACTGAACTTGGTTGTTCGGATCATTCTGATTGTAACTGTTGTTGATACTGCTTAGAGATTCGGGATTGAGGAGAACTTCGGTTGCGTTCGGATACCAGACGCAAGTGCGTTTGAGCGATGACTTGAAAGCCTGAACTCCAATGATAGCGAAAAGAAGCCAAAAGAAGCCGATGAGAAAAGCAACGTTGACCAGCATTGGCGCTGCTTTCTTCAGACTTCTCAAGATCACCTGGGACAATTTTAGTCAGTCTGGTTTAGCAGAATGTTTGAACACCGAAGACTTACCGAGGTACCACTAGTGAGCCCGAGAAGCCTTAGGATACGTAGACAACTCAGCATCCGGAATATAAAGAGGTGACGGTTACCCTCGACCATCATCACAGAAAGGACAAACATGATCCAGAACGATACAACTGCCACAAAATCTAGACGGTTGAATCCGTGGCGGAGAAACGCTCGTCGAGCCAACCGAACCCTCTGCTGTTGACGTGAGTGGCCTGGGTGGTCGACGTGCAGTTGCGCTCCAGTAAACGAGCGGAGAATGGATGGCTGTTGTTCGGCTTCCCTTGCCCCGTCCCTTGTCGTCAAATGTTTTTGAGGAGCAAAGAAAGTCCGGACCCTGTCGCTGAGAGCCGCTCTAAAGCCCCGCGCGATGTCAAGAGTACTATACTCATCGGCATTCTTTATCAAACCAGAAACAATGATTCGTGCTATTATTTCTAGCGTGTAGATGGAAAAAAGGGCGAGCAGGGCGAAATTGATCCATGATGCCTGCCACGCTTTTGGCTTCCCCGTCCCCGTATATTGGATAGGTTTCGCCGAGTCAATAGCCAAGAGTACAGTCTGAACGACAATGAGAATCAAGATCACAGGTTCGGTGGCTGGATGCACAAGCATCTCGCAGAGCTTCAGTCGGATCCAATTGTCCGGAGAAAATATCCCGAGAGATTTCCCTTTGAGCTGATTTGGCTGCTGCTTGAATGGCTCGTTCGTTGATACTAGTGGTTGAGCTTTCTCTGGCGGAGGACTTGATCTTTCATCATGAGCATAGTCTTGCATAGCTGGTAAAGTTGGGGGTTCCTCCATCCGAGCCTCCCTGATCGAACGCTCTCGACGCAGGCTGTTTTCTATAGTATCTGGCTCATTGCTGAGATTGACAACTCGTTGAGACGCTTTCCTCAAAATTGTTCCAGCTCTTGATAAAGGATTTGATGGTGATGATGGGCTTAGAGATTTCGTGCTCATGGTTGAAGCGGGTCTACCAATTCCAGCCTCCATGTGCGGCAAGTCATCACCGAGTCGAGAACTTGACCTGCTGTGGCCTGCGCTGGGAGGTGGTGCACGAAGGCCCGGTCCGGGTGCTCTTGTACCAGCAATAGGCTGCAGGAATCTCGAATCGGTGAGGGGTGTCCTATCAGTGTCTTGTGGGGAAAAGTAGGTGTCTAGTTCGGGCTCATCAATCGGATGGGATGTAGGTAACGAGTATGTGGATACCGCATCATTTTCCGTTATCACGTTCAATGTGCTTCTTCTTTTTTCAGGTGGTGGCCTGGAGAGTCCTGGTGATTCAAAGCTCAGACCAACGGATCCCATCGCCGCCTGGAAGTTTTCAGCATTGACCGGCGAAACCTCCCCATCGTCGTAGGGTACAGGCGGTTGATGAGCATTCCTGGGCGTTGTGACATGAGGCAGGGCAGAATCTTCCCCTATATGAGCAGGTGGAGACTCATCGTCGACCCGCTCGTAGGCTGTATTGACCCTCCCGCTGAACGACTGACGATTGCCCAACAGTGTCCGTGTCCGTGTCGTTCTCCTCGAACTTCTGCCAGGGTTCCATTCTTCAATACCATCAGAAGCCTGATCGGGTGGTCGTGATAGATCCTGCAATGGTATTGATTGACGTCTTTGGTGGTTGTGGGGGGAGGAGCGGTCAGATGCCATAGCAAGGACTGAATCAAAGGAATAGAGCGTTAAGACCTCTTCCCCCCATGCTCAGACGTTCAGTTGTGCCTCTCATCTAGTCCAGCTGGTGTACAATCCGCTCTGGCGCAACCTGGGAGCTATTGCTTACAGTCCTGTGATTGCCTCCGATCTTGCTGAGGGACGAATTAAAATGGAGGGGCAAGGGTAGATGATCGGTCTTGCAATCAATAACCTGGTAGCGAGCGTGTGGTAATGGCCGCCGATAGCCGATGAACCGTATGTAGTTGTTGCATACATATTACATGGAGGTCGTGGACGCTGGAAACTTAGCGGCCTCGGTCAAGAGCCGATGCCGATGGACGACGCCTCAGCAGCCTCAGCAGCAGATGGATCCCTGTCTGTTTGATGGACACTTTTCAAACGTTTCATACGCTATAAATAGTCTCGACTTTAAAAAAACTTATGTAGCTAGTAAATCGTATCATTCAAATTACACGAGTCAAAGAATTGCTCTTATCCTACAAGTTTTGCGCTTTGCAATGGCCTATAAGTCTCTTCAAATGCGAAAATGGTGGACTGCGTAATTTGGCCAAAGCAAAATACAGTATCCCCATTTCCCAGGGCTTTCGCTAAAATACAAAAGCTTTCCAAAACCCTTCGGACTCCTCATTTCCGTTGAAGCGTCGCTCTAGACCGCCGATAGCGTCGTGAGATGTACCATTAAAGATTAAATACCAAGGCATTGACGACGTGACCCTCGTGCCAACCCTGTGCCTGTAAAGTCTCTCCGTCTTTGAGGATTTTGCCCATATATGCAATCTTCACTTTTCCGTTCCCAGTCATCTATTCGAAATGTCAGCATGGGCTCGTTAGTACGACGTAAAAGTCTATCCCCACATTGGCCTCCTCCTGAACCCTTCTCACCAAAATCCTTACGGTTTGATCTTTGCCCAACGAAATGACAACATCCGGCCCTCCTCTATCACTAAGTCTTGCCCTGACTTTAATGACATCGCCAGTCTTAAGCACCGACTTGCCCTTCTCTTCTCGTTTCCTTTCGATTGCTTCACTGTCATCTGTTGCCTCATTGGAAACCTCACCCTTCTTGATCTCCTCTTGCTGGTCCAATAACGCGTTTTGAGGATCGCTAATGACATGCTCTGGCATCTGGTACAAATTCCCTGCCTCGTCATATGCACCATTTTTGAGATCGCCAGTAGGTACCGTAATAGCTGCGGCGTCCAGTATGCTCTGTGCCGTGACTATGTCGCTGTCCGCCAAAAGCCCCACTACAACCTTCAGTGTTGCCCATATTTCCGTGTGACCCGTAACCCTCGTATCGAAGAATTCTTGCCTCTCTCTGTCCAGTTGCGACCGAGTCCATTGCTTCTTCGCCGTCCATACATGGGGCCGTAATGGTGCGTTGAATTGTTCGCCCAGCGCTAAATTTCTCCGAGTCTGACTTCGCTGTGAGATCTCGGGGGTCTGAGATGAAGTCCGTGGACTAGAGGGGTCGGGCAGTTGCTGCGTGGGGGCGGAAGTGATGGCACGTGAGGAGGAGTCGCCATGTGCATTAGAGGGAGAATAAGGCGATGATACCTCTTCATCGCGGGCAGTAGAATGACAACAACCCTGTCAATGATGCGGTTAATTCACTTGGGCTCGTATTTCAAAATGGCTGAATGCCATACAAGGCTGCATGCAAGGGGGGGGACTTACCATGACTCATAATGCAACAAGAAATCCACTTTTCATAAATTCATGTACTCGATGATACAAATAAACGAGTGAAGATAATGCCATCAGCAACAGTGAGCTCGTGCTTTGGTAGGGATATCAATTCATAAAAGAGAAGAATACGGAGTCAATGGAGCTCATCCGAAACAAGTGGCGATTCGTACTAAGTTACTTCACGCAATTAAGTTTGCTCGTAAACTATCAGAAGTGGCGTCTGGATGTGGCGCTGTGGCTTCTCTTCTCTTCTCTTCTCTTCTCTTCTCTTCTCTTCTCTTCACTTGCAAATTTTATCCAGCGACCAGACACTTCTTATTAAAAAGCCAGATCGCTCAACAACTTCCTTCCTAATACACTCGAGGCTTATGAGACAAGTCTTTGGTTTCATTATTGCTACAGTCGACGTTGCGACTCTCCCTACCCAATGACTGCTCCGTAATGGTTCCTTCTGAGACACTGACTATTCGGTCCCTGACACCATGTTCCCTACCTCTTTCAGAGACTGACAGTCTGCGTCTCCCCTTTTGGCTCCGTTCTATTCTCCTCCCACACCATATGATTGTTGTTAACCAGCATCATGCGGTTTGTCGCTCAGCCATCAGCATCCACCCAGATCGACACTGCCTTCTTGTCACTTCTCATTCCTTCAGTGGCGTTGACTTTCAAGCTCTTCTGGAAATGAGTGTCAAAGACCCTGAAGTGAGGGCTAATCCACAAACCCTTCATATGAGGCAAGATAGTATATTGAATAGTATGCCGGCTGAGCGGCACCAATTGAATTGTTACATTCTTGGGCCCACTGAATGCGAACTGCTCACTGATGTCCATGGTCAATTGAAATGGGAGCGCGTACATCGAAGGGTTCTCTATGAAATAGTCGAGATATATCGATCCTGGTGGGACGTTCCCATTCCGTGCGGATGCTAGCACTCGTGGCTCACCAAACGGTATGACCAGCTCCGGCACAGAAAGAGAAGTGATTGTTGGAGGGCCCTGAAAGCCGTCTCGACGCCACTTGATTTCCAATCTTAGATCCAGGAAAGTAGATCGACGGTCTTCCAGATCTAGTTTCTGCGCAAGGATGACAAAATCGTGGACCTGAAGATCATTGGGCGAGATCATGGACGCTGCGACAGCATCCAGAGAAGGCAGATTGATACTGCAAATGGCTCCTTCGTGGATTTCGACTACCTGTGGCTCAACACTCTCGATAATTAAAGAAACTCTAGCCAAAGACGCGATCCTCGAAGTCAAAGACCATTGTTGAGTCAGTCCCTTCGCGACCTCTCGTTCGGTCGCATCAGTTTTGGTATTTTCATCCAGATCGTCAGCGTTGAAGTAACTCGGCCAAGGTTCAGAATGAACCATAGGCAAGAAGCTGTGATTTGCCTCGAACGGCATTACGACCGCGATCTTAGTTGAGAGACTTTTGATGATCGGTGTTTCTGGGTCGGAAAGAACGTGGTAACGTGCTTTGACTTCAAGATAATAGTCGGCTGCGACTGGTGACCCTTGAATGTGGAGTGTGTGTTTTCGATTCGCCCTCGAAGCTAGATCGCCGATGCTTTTTGAAGATGAATCAATACCTCTAGAATCCAGCGGATTCTCTACGGCAACCTCTCTGGAGTTCTCTTCTCCATCCGAAGCCCATCTCAACGTCGGTAATATCCCTGAAGGTGCTACAAGTCGGGCGTCTATGCTAACATTGGTTCCTTCTTCCTCTTCGTTCGTAGCTTCTATTTCTATGGAGATGTCTTCGTCAGTGAAGTAATTTGGTGACATGCCATGAGCTTGAATCTGCAACTTAGGCGGCTTGGGCAAGATTTTCACGACGCTGCTGCGTCCAACTTTGGCCTTTTTCAACAACAAGCCTGATGTACTCTTGATCCAAAGACTTTCTTGGTACAGTTGCTCCTGTTCAGTGATGACGATCTCCATATCGAAGTTGATTTCAGACAGACACAGAGTGATACTAGCAACCTCAACGTCTCCAGGATCACGCGGAATATGATCAAGCGACAGGGCTTTGGTGACACCAGAGGCAATTTCTAGATCAGCAACTCCCACCAATGGCTGGGAGCTCTGAGAGAAGTTCGGACTTGAGGGCAATGATGTAGCGTCTGAAGAAGGTTTTTGTAAGGAAATGCGATGGAGGCATCCCAGGCCGTCAGATGTGCTAGCCTCAGGCTTTTCGGTCGACTCATGCTGGATGTTGAAGCCCCTCACACCTCCTTGAAAGGCAACTTTTATTTGTGAAATTAAGATAGGAGTCGAACCCGTATGTGCGTGAGAAGTAACAATCAGCTGCGAAGGCAGCGATACACCCACATTGCCTTCAGTAGTACTAAAAGCAAAAGTTGCAGAGACTGTTTGGGGGTTAGCAGGCATAACCATTTCAATATAGATCATACATGGACTATAGTCGTATAGACTTACTGCATGAAAGTGTGTTCTCTGCTCGTATAATAGATTTTGGCCGCGGATTCGAAGTCCTGATACCGTCTATTGCTTTCGAGAAGTCATAATACCATTCCTGTCTTGGTGTCAGGTCTGAATCGAGTCAGATGAATGTAAGCTCGAGAAGCGTGATTGGGCTTACAGTTGCACATGAGCTCCCATTCCACAGCGATTAGTGTCTCTAGGTCTCCAATGCGGCGAGCACAGTCTCTCAAAGCCCAGTCTATTTCTTCCAGTAATACCCACCAACCTGCTCGGCGCCAGCTTAATGTCTGCGAAAGGGACACGAGCACTCGTGCTGCACGATCCCACCGCTTGTTCTGCATATGTACCCTCGCGATCTCCAATTGCAGCCTTTCAACCGCCCTAGTATGATCTTTATCCGCGAAATAGTCTGCTGATCTTTGCAATGTCCTCAAGAGCGCTGTGTATTCATCTGGGCCGTTCCGTATCAACATGGACACATCATTGGCGGGCTCTCTGCAAAGATAGGTATCGTAGACAGATGGTATGGCTGAGGCCCCTGTTTGGGAAGAGCCCTCCTCCGAGGTTGGACTTTTCCGTGACATTGTACGAGTCTAGGACGACTACCTATCCAATATTCATGTTTCCTTACATAGCAAAGTGTCGACATCGATGGTCTCCTCGAAAGTGCAATTGCTACCCATTTGTGAATAAAGTTCCAACTGCACAACTGCAAGAGTTGGTAGTAATGATGCCTTGGTCACGGAGCCTTGCGTATCAGCTGTGCTGTCTTTAAGAGACTTGAAGTCGAGGCTGTCTGCCAACGGCTTCTGCAGATCATGTGTACGGTCAACGCTTGGCGGCACAAGCCATGAAGAGTGTTACCCCCACTAAAAGTTTGTGTCACATACACGTCTTGAGCCTTACGAAGTGGCCCAAGTCATAATAAATAAAATTAAAGTCGGATTGCGAGCCTACTGCAACGGCAACGAGAACAGTGAGCCTACTACAAAAGAGTGTCAAGACGACCGCCATCTGACCTCTCTCCACCAAGCAAGTCGGCGAGTGAGCCTACAAGAGCGACATCCACGCAGTGAGCCTGCTACAAAAGATATTGAACTCTATATGCCTCTCGACATGGATGGCAAAAGCTTGAGAGATGCAGGCCAAGCTACAGTGCAAGTTACGGTGGGTGTTTTGGCTCAAGCTGTCAGGTGTGGGAGCTGAACTTCTTCGATTCGTCTATGCTTCTCCAACTACGAAATACGAAAACTTGGAGACAGAGGGCAATGGGTGGGTATGTATCTATAATGTCAGCCGTGTGGACACGTCTTTCTGGAAGGTGGGATAAATATCCGAGTCTCGAGCATGTCCAAACCGGTGTCCTACTGTACGAAGGTCTGCTCTTCTGCGCCAAAAGTCCTGGACAGCGCTAGTAGCAGCCCTAGCACTCGTTTCGGAAGGAGACCCTGGAGAATCATCTCTTGGGAGCGCAAAGGCTGACACCTTTTGGCTCTGATAAGGGGAGTTTGCCCCTGGACTGCGCTTAGGCCAGGCATAGTTCTAAAGGAACTTTAAGCGCATTGTCCAGGCAGCTCACCAGGCGGGGCGTTATCCGACGTCTAAACCCTTTTCTTGACATGTGCAGGACTTTTAGTGCCCACCTCCGTAGATCTGGTTGAATCACTCTCCCACAACGTAGTGTATAAGATGCCATCTTCGATCGCGAAGTCTCCTTTGCCACAGGGACACCAACAAACCCACCGCCCGTCGCGCGAGCGTAAAACCTGATGTTAACGTGTTGGCGATGCCAAGCGTTCGCAGGGATACGGGATACCTTACGGGCGTGCCCTAGACTGCGCACATCGTATTGAAATAGTACTGTTTCTGTAAGTCAATACAATCGTAACTTAACAGATTTTTAATCACATCACAGTTATGGAACTAATAATTAAATACGATATGATTTTGTGAATGATTTTAAATTAATGTGATTGCAGAGTAGTGCTGTTACATAGTGGAAAATCAGATCTCTAAAAACCCGTCCTGCTACCATCGCTGATGAAGTTGGAAGGTAGTTTTTGCTTGAAGGCATTTGCAGAGCCATATGTAGCATAGCTTGGTGGGGGACTATTATATTTTGCAGCAGGCTTCATAGAAACAATCAATCCTTCCTACACACTACGGACGCTATTCTTGTTTCACATGAAATCTGATAAGGCTTAAATCTCAAGAAATAGATTATTAACGTAGGATTAATGTAATTTTTACATGCACTCAATCTTAATAACTACTTTAACTCATTGGTACGGAGGTCTGCACCAAAAGTCCTGGACGTCAAGACGCCTACGCCAGGATCTCGGATGGCACCCCGTCTGAAGAGTTGCCTGGACAATGCGCTTGGAACTATTTCGGAGTTGCACCTGGCCTGATCGCAGTTTAGGGGCATATGCCCCTATCACACCCAGAAGGAGTCAACCTTTGCGCGCTCCCAGGAGATAATTCTAAGGTCTCCGTTCCAGGGTCTCATTCCGAGATTAGGGTTAGGGCTGCCACTAGCGCTGTCCAGGACCTTTGATGCAGACCCCTCGGACCTCCGTAAATTCTTCAATTTGTAATATGTAAAGTAATTCGTAGCGTGGAATGGGCTGCAGTTCGCAATTCGTCTTTTCTAATATATCTCTTTTCACGGGGCTTCAAGAAGTTTTATATATTGAACATTGCGCACTAAAATTTCTAAGCTTTCAATCAAATTAATGTTCAATTTTTGGCTAATAAGAAATTTTTGATGAAACGGTGTTGAAACGATAACAGAATGATTTTTAAGTCAAATAATGATAACAGACATAAATATTGTAATATAAATTTGGCGATGACATTTTCGCCCATGACCTGTAACGGTAATTAAAATCTAAACGATATATACTGCCTTACATGGTACCAGTACTATCGCAATACAGTGTGCGCACTCTACGCTAAAGTGACCTACACCAGCTTGGCTCGGTTCGACAAGTTTCGAGATCCCTTCGCCCAAGCTATATCATTCATCACAATCAGCCACACGGTAATTGTAGACGACCGAGGGACTGTACGGGAGACGGTAGACGGTAGACCTGAAGATGCCGATCTCTAAGGAATGCACGGCGCCAATCTGTTGACCTTTTGGCTTCTCAAGGGACATGTCCAAAGATGGAACTCAACGCTCTTCGTCAAGTACATTCATTTATCACCAGCTTCATCTTCCCCCCCCCGACTCTCCGAAAGCTAACACCCGTTTCAAGCGTTCCACTTCTTCGCCGGTCTGGCAACCGGCTGCTTGTCCGCCACTCTCCTCCAACCTGCCGACCTCCTCAAAACCCGGGTCCAACAGTCCCGCTCAACCTCCCTCGGCATTACACTCCGCCAGATCCTCGCAGGTCCCGATTCCTTGAAACAGCTCTGGCGCGGCACACTGCCATCTGTCATACGTACAGGCGTCGGTTCCGCGCTGTACTTCTCCTCTCTTAATGCACTGCGCCAGTACATTGCAAAATCGAATGTCCTTATGTCCACAGGTGTGGTACAATTGTCCGCGGGCAACGCGCAGTACTCGTCCTCGAGCTTGCCTAGATTATCTAACTTGGCAAACATGGCTACCGGAGCCATGGCAAGAGCCTCGGCAGGGTTTTTCATGATGCCAATCACCGTCATCAAGGTCCGTTATGAATCGAGCTTGTATTCTTACAAATCGATATGGGGTGCGGGGACCGCCATACTAAAGAACGAAGGCATCAGAGGCTTTTTTTCGGGCTTTGGGGCAACGGCGATACGAGACGCTCCCTATGCTGGCTTATATGTCCTCTTCTACGAACAGTCGAAACGACGCTTGAGTCAGATTCAGGAGGCAACTCTGCTTGCCGAGATACCAAATTCTGAAGGCGGCATGAAGAGCAGCACTTCTCTATCTATCAACTTTCTGTCTGGTGTACTAGCAGCTGGCTTTGCTACAGCGATTACAAATCCATTCGACGCAGTGAAGACAAGATTGCAGCTTATGCCTGGGAAGTATAGCAACATGATCATTGCTGCTCGACGAATGGTTGAAGAAGATGGTGTTCGAACTCTCTTCGACGGGTTGGGATTGCGGATGGGTAGGAAGGCTCTCAGCTCCGCTCTAGCCTGGACGCTCTATGAAGAGTTGATTAGGCGAGCTGAGATTCAGGTTCAACAGAAGGGTGGAGCCACAGTGTAACCCACTGTCCACCCATCTCCTCTTTGTATGGTATCAATATGAATGCTCCCCCTCCAGTGTATGGAAACCTATGGAACATGCTATATTCATAAGGTCGTCAATATTGAACTGACATCTGCTTTTCCTAGCGCATCGTCTTCGCATGCTGCTGATCCAACAATTTTTCTCACTTCGCCTTCTTCTCTTCCTTCTTCTCTTTGTCCCTTTTCGCGTAAATTTGGCTTGTGAAAGGGTCCTCGAACTGAAGCGCCGCAAGGTAGACAACGAAGACTTGAATGGTCAAAAGTGCTCCGGCTGGTCTCCCATATAGTAGACTCGTGCCCAAGAAACTCGTCGTGCTTCCCCAGTACATCGGTGCGCTAGTGACGTTGAACGGAAACCCTGTCACAGGCTTGTCCATCAGGATCCCAAAATAGTCGCCTAGGAAGGTGCCGGTGAGGCCTAAGGCGTAGTACGAGGTTAGGACGAGGGTATTGCCAATGGCTAAGAACACGTAGGCGATGTAAGGGTGTTGAAAAGCGGGAATGAAGGGTTGATGGCGGAGGGCACGTTCATAGAGGAAATCGCGGAAAAGACCGAGGCCGAAGATGGTCAGGGCGAGAGCGTAACAGGCTCGGAGAGAGTTGCCATTGAAAAGGCGGGTGAGGGCCTTGTTGTGGTATTCTTGGCGGGCGATGATACTGAGAATATTTATTAGCTCTATTCCTCAAAGATCGAGTATTGACAATCGGGTCCCATCTGAGAATACCCACTTCCAGAATGTGGGGTTGAATGCTATGGCCAGGGCAGAAACTACGTCGAGATGATTTAGCGGTTTCGAAGACTTAAGATGGACGCTGTGGACGTACAGTAGAGAGAGCTTTGGGAGAGATCTATGAGACCTCCGGTCAATTGAGACATCATTACGGTGTATCTATGAACGTTGAACGGAGCTATAGGAGAGCCTGTTTGTCAATAACAGCCAGGCCCAAAGAGATCTAGCGCTGTATGGGAATTAAAAAAAGAAAAGAAAAAAAAAAGAAAAAAACGACAAACTATGAACAGAGTGGGATTCGAACCCACTAAAGTAGTATTAGTATTCTAAATTGCAAGCGGGAGGGTCTTGAAACATACCGCCACTTTCGTGACCAGGAGTGAAAGTTAAGGTAACCTTAACCTGGCGCCATAACCACTGCCAAACTAATTAGCTACGATCGGATTTAATTCCTGCGATGAACGTACACTCGGCCATCTGTCCCAATCTTTCAATTATTGGCTCCTATACAAAAATATATTATAATAAAACTTATCTTATTGGCTTCGCCAGCGCCAAGAATCGTCGTCTGACGCTATCTGTTTGGGAATGCTGATCACAGAGTATTCTCAATTTCTTTGCTTTCATGAGCATAGAGAGATAGCTTCGCTAATGCTATATTCGATTTCTCAAGATGGACAATTATAATTTACGTTGATCATAGGTAGTCTTCGAAATTTCTCTTTGCTATTTCCTGTCAGTGTCTTTCATCTCCTCTTGTTGTACACAAGAAGAGCACGCAAAATCTGTACGAACGTTTGATGATTCTTGTTTTTTCAAAGGCGAGAATCGTGCGAGCCTCAACGACTCAGCAAGATGGGACGTGCCTGGAGGGGATTTTAAGGCCCGAGTATCACGCTTTCACCTACCATCCATGTGTGCGCAAGGTCATCTACCAATATCCACAGGAGTCGAATGAGGTGATCCAATAGTCATTCATGACTTTGAATGACCGCAATGAGATAAGAAAAGTATGCCTGCCCATATGGCCATGGAACGATACCGAGCATCGGGGCAAGACTCTCATGGCGTTGTTGTCCGAATGGTTAAAATGTTTTCTATACTACTCCTTCCTATCCCCTTCCTCAAAGAATACCAGCTTGACCTGGAAGTTTCAAGTGGACAACAGCATTCATGAAAGGAACACCCGACTGGATCAAAGTATTGGTGATTAAAGCGGAAACTGTTCTTCAAAAGCTCTTGATGCGTCACCTCAATGAAGATGATTCAGGAGTCAAAACTCTTCTAGAGCGTAGTGGAATAAATGAAGTCAAACAGCTACTTCTTGATACCAGAGCTTATGTCAATGGTAGGAACTTTAGAGCAAGGCCGAAGGGCGCAGGACTGATGTGATCAGCGGAGACGAACAATCAAATCGATATACATTAGGAGACCTAAGTCTTCTCAAGTCAAAGAACAATTTGATATTGTAGAGCAAGAAGTTCCTTGAGAGCGGCGTTAGTTTGGCGCGTTCTCCACGAAGAAAAACAGCGACGACAGCACCCTTTACCGCAGGCTTCCCTTTTGTAGCGTGAAAACTCTTCTAATCGGGTGTGTGCTCGTAATACATATCCCCTGAAGCTTCCATTTGCCCTAGGATTCCCCTTCGCCCTAGGTACTCTCTTTACCGTTTTTGTTTCTTTGCGAGGAATGAGCCAAGTGTTAATATATCGGGAGGTGAAATCGGTGTAGAAAGGGGAGGGAAAAGGGATCAAGAACGCGGACGGAAAGTGCCAAATAGAAAGTACCTACATAATCTAGTAGTAGACTATGTAATCGGGCTGTCGCCCATCAATAGGAAGACAGTCAAACCTGCTGGAATCACAATATATGATTAGATGCGAACACCAGACATTCACATGAGCGTAAAAGCCATCATCTTCTAATGTACCAGGTGTGCCTGATAGTCCAATCAACAGCATATAATTCAAGTCTATTGGTCAATCGCTCCAACGACTACAGTCGCAACATTAGACCCTCTCAAATAACCAGAGAACGACCATCAAATTGTCGGCGACACGAGATTCCAGCGACGGTTCGTCCGTATCTGACAAGGTCTCCTTTCCAGCATCAATTGCCTCCTGCAACGTCGAGCCACCATATACTGAGTCACCTGAGCACCCACTTCCGCCAGCATCGTCGTCGTCGAGCTGTCCCTCCTTCGCTCCTCCGCCTTTCTCATCTCTCTATTTCCTACCGCAAACTTCTCCAGATCGTCTCAAGGCATCAATCACTGAGCCCGTTAGCGACCCGCCGCCGGCTTTCACCCCGGTACCGCCTGCTGAGGCTGTCGTCGCTGGCACAACAAGCGTAGAGGCCGAGACCAAGGCTGCGCTTCCAGCGGACAACAAGGGGGAATCAAGCAAAGGCGCAGAGGACTCGGAGCCGCCACCGCCTTATACAGAAGGTTCGAGTCCACTTGACTCCTTTACATACGTAATGGCCGCAGCAGGCGGTGCTGCGAGTATTATTACTCAGGTACAGCAGGGGGGTCCGGCGCCTGTGAATACTCTAGCAGGTACGAAGATCACAAAAGTCTCACTTTTCGCGGCTGCTATAGTGTATACTGACTCCGAATACAGATGTTGGCGCAGACGAGCACATCACTTTGGACCTGAGGTATATTGAATTAATCGCGCCCATTGTGCCAACACTGACACCAATGTTGCAGAGGAACCCGCTTCACGTTGTCGCGGGACGAACTTCTCACTCTTCCCGAATTTGTTCTCCTTTCCCTATTCCCCAATGGACTTCTGCCAGACGGCCACATGAATTCGTTCCATGAAGGAGACATATACCCTGTCGACGTAGGTTCCCGAGAAGTTGGCACTTAGCTCGTCATATCTCAGTACTGACTCGTTTCGTCAGTATGATCCTCAGTCCTTACAGTATATGCTCGAATTCTTCCGCACTGTCGCTCAAACAATTCCTTCCTCCTCCCCATCTCCTACCGGTTCGCCATCAGAAACCCAAGGAAGCTCAACAGAACCGTCCTCCACTTCCGCTCGCGACATGCTCCAAGACCGAGCCGGTATCATCGTGCTACGAGAAGATCTAGATTTCTATGCTATACCGCCAAAAGCGGATATCGACCAGACAGAGATGATTGAGGTCAAGCGGGCAGCAGGGAGAGCATTACTGAAGCAGGATGGAATCTTTTCTGGGTTGAGAAGGAGTGAAGAGACGGGGACGACAGAGCAGCATTTGATTGAGATGTTGACCGCCGGTGGCTTCAACAATGAGGATTGCTGGGGCCACCGCGCCGGCGAGCCCAACAAAGCCGTTATTTGCAGCCTCGCCCTCGCGCGACTTCGAACCGACATCAAGGGCAGTGAGACATTAGCTAACAGCAACGCGGTGGGCATGGCCCAGAAGTTACTGCTATTCTGGAGGAAGCCGGCAAGAAGATGTTGGTGGGAAGGCGTCGAGCTGGACAACGTTGAAGGTATAGAAGGGAAGTTGAAGGTTTGGATACGGAGAGTTTGGACGCTAGAAATGGTGAGTATATTCCCAATCTATACTCCTGATTTTCCCAGCTTTCCAGGCAATTACTGACAAGCCATCCAGAGCGTCATTGGGCTACGATGATCCAACTATATCTATCTTGTAGGTTCAGATTGCAAAAGTATACATGGTCGACTATGATAAATACCCTTCTGCCTGTGGGCATGAGCGAAGGCATGTTGTTAGCATTTTCTTGGGGACTTTGGCATTGAAAAGGATAAAGCAGCGTTTCGATGTACGCGCTACCGCCTCTAGACTTCTGGATCTGGAGCCGCAGGCTTCAAATGGAAGAGAGCCATGGCTGCTTGTGAAGATCCGCCTTCTTTTCTGGGGTCGCTCCTCTCCTTCTGATACTCTCAGCGCTCACCCAATTCTGGATCGAGCAGTAATTTCCAAGTGGACTTACCTAGCATTCCCTGCTTGGAGCATCCACGTCTTGTATCATTCGTTTGCGCATGCTTCTGCTTGCCCCCTCCTCAAACCTTCTCATCCCGCCTTGGCCTGCGACTCCCTCGTTCCAAAACAGCATTTTATTAGCTTGGCATGTGGCAGTGGATATATGACCATGCTCCTCCCCCTTGTCTTTTTCTCCTTCCATACCTACCCATCTGCCCGCCATCTACGGTATACCTCCACGCTTCGCACTGCTTTCTGGTTACGGTTCGTGTCATGCGAACTTTTGTTGATGCTGGGCGGCCCCGTCATGGTGGCACTCGATCTAGACGAGGCTATGGAGGGGCTTGCGTTTACCGTGCAAGCATCGTCGTGTTCTGAATTCCGACTGCTGGCGGTTTGCGAATGCTGTTTCTGCAACCAGACATTTGGCAAGCGGAGAAGAGCTCTGAGCGAGGTGTAGGGGCAATTGACTCTAATCAACATTTATGTTCTGCTCCAATGACATTGCTACGGCTGCGAATGAATGGCTTCGAGGCGGTAATCATGAAAGTATAGCATCGTTCGGATGCATTGTATGACCTAGTAACAGGAAGGGATTGCCTAGCGACTGAGCCGTGTAAATCTGTTACAGACGGAGATCTTCCAAGAACATGTGCTAATTGACTGGATTTAGATCAATCTGTGGAGCGGGTTGGTCGCAGGCTAGCATTTGAGCTCATCGTTAGTGAGCTACATCATCACGTCTCGGATTGAGGACTCGATCTTATCTGTCTGTCATATCTATCTGAGCTTTAGTGCTTCATTTTCAGATTGCCATTACATCAAAGAAGCCTAGAGGTCACCGTTGCCCACGAAGTGAGCTTATCCCTCGGCTGACCGCCTTCTTGGGAGTCACATCAGAATGTAGCCTTTGCTGCCACGCTTGCTGCTCCTACTGCTGCTGTCTTTAGCCCTGGACTGCTGGTGCTCGCCGGTTGCCGGCATATCCAGACGTATATCCTAGATCCAGGGCATCTTACTCTTTCCGAGCCATGAGTAGTCTCTTCTTGTTTTGATGGTTTAGCAGCGTTGACTGCATTTGATAGTCTTGTAAATTTTATTCCTGTTCCTCGGTCAGCCCCTTCAGAACAACCTCAACCTTCTCGTTTTCAGCAGCAGTGTACGTCGCTTCAGAAGACTCGAATGTACGTTCATTTGATTGATCAGGACTGATTCCAGCGTCTACCAAAAAGACCTCGAGCTTGTTGTACTAGTTCATCCGGCTGGGTGTTGTTCAATCTCAGTAGGTCTCCGTGGTTGCGCGCTAGATGGGGGTACGCAGTCTTCTCATTAAGAAGAACGACGAGCTGCTGAATACCAGACTTTGACTCAAGATCCTACGCTCTAGGATGATCTGATTCCCTATGACGAACCCCACCAGCGCCTACAAGCCATTTCACATCTTCAGGCCAGTAGTCTGGGCGGCTGTAATAGCTAGAGTTACCGCTGCCGCCGTCATTGGGGTAATGCTCGCCGCCAGGATGCAAAGGCTGCGATACCTAAGGCTTGTCAGCGACTTTACCACTCGCATTTGCTTTGCCCGCATTTGCTTTGCCTAAAGTGACATGACCACCACGTACTTGAACTACCCCGTCTAGGAAGTAAAAGAGGGAACCCTTACATCGACAAGTTTATCGCCCTCGACTCGAACCTCTTTATCTCTCAACTGCCGCATAAGGGAAAGAAAATTGCTCTCCTGGAACTTTTGACTCTGATCGCCCTTCACATTTTCAAGGAGTTGACCAGCTGTTCTTGCAAGCTCTTCCCCGTCGTCTGCTTCTTTACCCTCCTCTTCCCTCTTTTGAGCTTCATCCAGAATGACATCAGAGCCAATTCGGTTGTGATCGAGCCAGCCTTGACTATCTTGATCCTTGGCATCGTGCAGGCCCGCGTCTGCCTGAGTATCCTTTCGATGAGCGCTCTCTTCCGATTGCTGCATCTCTTCTCTAGCCGCATCGAAAGCCCGCTCGAATGCTGCTTCATCATAGACATCCTCAGCCCGCCTTTCGGGCTGCTTCTGTTGCGCCATCCGAGACAATGTGGTGTTATGTTGTGGCATTAGTCCACCAGTGTATCCATACGACCTTCCGCTATAGTTCTGATCAGCAGGTCTTTCCTGTTGCTGAGGTTGATACGGAGAAAGCTGGTTTTGTTGACAAGAGAAGTCCTGGTGCCATCCCCCCGTGCGTTGCAGAGGTACGTGTTGATGAAATTGGGCTTGTGGAATTGGTGATGCCCGGGCCTCGTTCAGGTGCAAATTCTGGAAATCTGAAGCCCAATCTGGAGATGGTTGTTGACCAATATTCCGTTGGAAGGATGTTGCTGGTGGGCCATGGTAGAATAGATCAGGTTCTGGATATCCGGCCTGCAGTGGGTGACCTGCTCGAAAGGCTTCAAACTCTGCATCAAGTATGCCGGTATTCGAACCAGGCACGGATCGAAAGCTCTAACAATAGTGAGTCAAATATGCTTTCAATAAGCCGACAGCGCCGTGACTTACCTCCGCCGGTACTTGACGTGCTGTTAAACGGTCTTGCTGCAAAGTCCGATCTGCGGAAGTCTGTTTTTGAAAGGTTTGGAGGGCAGTCGAGGGCCCACACAGAGCGTCTGCCATTGTGTAACTTCTCCCGCGAAGTATTGAGGTGAAAAGGGAGAAAAGGGTTGTAGGGAAAGGAAACAAAGTAGTACAATGTGAATGGAAGGCGAATGAATGTCCAACGAACAAAACAGCCGAGGCTTGTGAGACTTACAAGGTCGCCCTTTGGGAGCTGTCGGCCACCGTACTGTTAGGTGCCAAGACCAAGACCAGCTCTTCGCCCTATGGGGGTTCGGGAGAGTCGCGTATTGAGAAAACACTATGAGCACTGCTGGCCTTTTCCCCCAACATTTCGAGGCCAAAGCACTTGTGAAATGGTAAGGAAAGAATCAATTACAGACGATATCATCCCTAATCATGTCCCAGGCACAAGTTATCACCAATTCCGGTCACGATGACATGATTGTACGTACATCCATTCCCTCGAAGCTCTCCAGAGCTCTCGCATTCCAGAGGCTGATGGGCGCATTGACAGCATGATGCTGTACTGGACTATTATGGACGACGACTAGCTACATGTTCCTCAGACAAAACAATAAAGATTTTTGAAGTCGAAGGAGAAAACCACAAATTGACAGAAACTCTGCGAGGGTATGAAACAGCTTCCCTGTTGAGCACGTGCTTTGTGCATTAAGCATTAACATCGTAATCTAGACACGAGGGCGCAGTCTGGTGCGTCTCATGGGTCCGTTCGCCTCTTCCCTTTCCCCCCCCCAAAAACCTTGCTCCCTCCTGACCCGCTTCATTACCAGGCACACCCCAAATACGGCTCCATCCTGGCATCCTCTTCCTATGATGGCAAAGTCCTCATCTGGCGCGAATCACCCAATTCCCAATGGACCGTAGTCGCCAACTTCGCCCTTCACACCGCCTCCGTAAATATAGTCGCATGGTCACCTCATGAATCCGGCTGTCTCCTCGCCTGCGCCTCTTCAGACGGGCAGGTATCCGTTCTAGAATTCCAAGAGGGGAATTGGACACACCAAATCTTTGCTGCGCATGGACAAGGGGTCAATGCTGTGAACTGGGCGCCTGCTACGCAACCGGGAAGCCTGGTTTCGAGTAAGCCTGGGGTGGAGGGGAAGGGATCAGTAGGAGTGAGGAGATTCGTGACTGGGGGAAGCGACGGGACGGTCAAGATCTGGGAGTATAGGTACGTTTTTCTCTCATAAAAGCTCCCTTTTTTCTTTCTCAAGAGATTTTCGTGCTGAGAAGAGATCCGCAGTACACAAGATAAGACCTATTCCCCAATCAAGGAACTCACTGGCCACACCGATTGGGTCCGCGACGTCGCCTGGGCGCCCACCATACTCCAAAAATCCTACATCGCTTCCGCAGCCCAAGATAAGACGGTCAGGATATGGACGTCTGACCCTGCACATCCAAACGATTGGAAACCGACGATCCTGAACTTCGATGCAGTGCTATGGAGGGTGAGCTGGAGTTTGAGTGGGAACGTCCTGGCTGTTAGTGGAGGCGACAACAAGGTCAGTTTGTGGAAGGAGAACTTGAAGGGGGAGTGGGATTGCGTCAAGTGGATAGAGGAGTAGATGGAGACAGATTTCGGTCTGCATGACGAAAACGAGAGCGTTGCTGTTGACAGGCGACTGTCAGAGGCGTTTGATAGAGTGGTACTACAAGATCTACTCGAGTTGGGGCAGCATTAAGGTGTACATGAATCAAGGAAAGACTTTTGACTGCATGAAAGCTAGCGTGCGAAAAGGGCCATGCTAAATATGTAGGTACAAGAGCGAGTCTATCTCGTGAACTCCTCCTCCAACAGCTCCACCAAGCGTATGCAAGACGATCCCTGAGGACCTGGCGTCGCTGTGGCAGTGAGCGTCCGACTAAACGCAAGAGTATGGCTCTGCTAGTTGAAGAGCCAGATGGAGAGCCAGATGGAGGCAGGATGATTGTGCTAACGGTGGTATAGGGATCTCCATGTAAGACCACAAGTTCGGCGAGAAATCTGATGTGGGGAGATGAGCTCGGTGTTCTTCCTTCTAATATTCGTGAATCGTGAATCATGGTCGTAAAGTGTGTGCAGAAATGACTGTGATGGGGACATGATCCAATTGAGTGTGATGGATGCTGTCCAAGTATCCAGGTCCAGTCCGTCGTGTGCTGAATAAATCGTGATGTGAAATTGTTAGGAGGAGTAAGATGATTATCCATAGAGAGAGTGATGACCAAGAGATGATGCAAAATGAGTGTGTTTGATTCGTATACAGGTCTTTCGTTTCGTGTGCTTGCGTGTATGACCATGACTTTCTTCTGGTGCGTTTCTGTTGATAGAAGCCGTGGTGGTGAAAGGTGATCTGAGATGAGTGGATCCGTCGTCGTCGTCGTGTCCAAGTCCAAGTCAGTTCAAGTAGACCCTTCCGCTTCTCCGGGCCTCTCTTCGTGTATGACCTTCAATCATCCTTGTCAACATTCCAGAAGATGAAAGGCCCCATGCATCTCTTTAACCCCGTATCATCCATCGGGCTCCACCATCTCCCAAGCATGATCATGCCACCGGGCAAGACCACACCTTCATAAGCCCAGCATCCAGCATTGACCTGGGCATCATCATCGACCTGATACTTATCGCTGAGATTGTAGTCGGCGCCGGCTGGCTTGTATGGCACAGATGGAGTGTTCCCCTCAGATGGTGGGGACTGAAAAGGAGCCCAGGTGCTGTCGGACTGGGGTGGCATGCTGCCTGGTTGGGCTAAGGGGTCAAAGTATTTCATCATCGAGATACGGTACCATCCTGGGATCTCCTCTTGAAGCGGCAAAGGGTGTAGGATGCCGCTGCAGTGGAAGGGTTCGGCATCGTTGCCTGAACCGCTGAACTGATGATAATGAACACCGCGCTTGGGGAAGGTCGGTGAAGTGGGGGAAGAAGGCTTAGTGATTTGAGGCAACGGTAGTTCTATGTCGACGCGGTGCACACCCGGCGTGCTTGGTGGTGAGGGTGGCTCTTGAGGAGGCTGTTCCTCGTAGAGATTGCCCCAATTGTATCCTGCCATTGCGCGATGTCCTAGACGTGGGATCTGTGTGGCTCGAGAACGCTTGGACTTGGAGAACTTGTCGAGTCTCTTGCAGAGAGTTTTTGTAGGCATGGCGTTGAGGTGAGATTCGAAGACTTTCGGCCAACGGGCTCTATTTGCTTCAGGTTCGAAGTCAAGTTCAAGAGTCTGGAAGCCGTCATGGTGATCGATGCTGTCGGTGAAGAAATAACTGCCAGGTTCGAACCGACGGATGAGATCCATTTCGTAAAGGTCATGCAAGTAGGCTGTTACGAAGTATCGGTATGTCAGTCACAGACCTTAGCTACCAAGCTAAGAAGACGTACCATAAGTCCCTTTCCAGTGCTTACCAAGCTTCTTCACACCACCTCCTTGGACGAGTCTTGAATTCCAAGCTTTAGGCTTCTCATGCCCCTTGAGCTGGCTGAAAAGCTCATACAGAGTACTCTCGCCTTGCTGAGTCAAGTGGTGTTTAAAGAAGTTTGCGATGTGCAGTAGAAGGTTTGGGGAAATCTGCCATGTGCCGTTCGCGCTGAACATGGGGAAGTCGTCTGGGTGTGCGTAGACTGCGGACTGGGAGTATGCAAAGCCGAGAGCTGGGCTAGCTTTGACTGACGGGATGTTCAGCTGCAAGTGCGTGAGGACAAGTTGCAAGGTCTGCAGGAAAGGATTGATGTTGCTTTTCTCTTGCAGGCAGTGGAAGTTCTTTCTGAGCATATCTGAGCGTTGCACGAAGTCGCAAATCACTTTGAGGTTGTTGGAGGAATTTTTCGCCTTGCGGCCTACAGGTAGATTTGCATACGATTCTAGACGAGATCAGTACATGATCTGAGTATCAGTGGGCTCAGGTATGCGGAGTTGGGATGACTGTTGCATTTTGCGGGCACAAAAGCTCACATACCGACAATGAGATCTCTCAGAGTCTCCATACAGCGGATCTCCCTGGGTTCCTGGCCCATCGAGAACTTCGCACTCTTGCGAAGTAACCGTGAACGAAGCTTGTACAACATCGAAATTTCCAGGCCTCCCTTTTTCTCTGGCATATCGTAGCGCTGAGCGTAACGGTCCCGCCATACACCACAACGATGTGTATTCACAGCAGAGTTGGTGGCGTGACAGACGAGTCGAAAGCTGCATACCTGTCGGTCGGTGTCTAGGTATGTTGCGATCTGCTCATTGAGCTAGAACGAGGGAATGCATCAGTAGGAAGCACTTTGAACAAGGCGTAACCCGTTTAAAGGATGACGGCAGATAGAGTGCATACCTCCAGACAGAGAGAATTGAAAGCCATTGCGGTATTCTATGGTATGAGAAGGGTAGACAGACACGATGTAAAGTCGCGATTTAGGTACGAGAATGTTGGAGTCGATTTTGGTTGTAGTGGGTTGCCAATGTGATGCGATATTGCGCTGATGACAGTAGCTAACCAGTGGCTAATATATGAGATTGACAGCGGGTTTTGGATGTAGAGAGGTTGTTGGGAGGATGTTAGGAGTTTAAGGAAGAGGAACGATGAGGAGCAAAGTTCACGAAGTGAGCAGAAGGAAAATGGGGAGGTTGGTCTTTTTTCGCCCGATTGGGATGAAAGTGAAGTTGCAATGAGCCCCTGTGTTTCATTGCAGTGAACGACAAAAGGTGGCAAAAGGAGAAGTGAAGTTTCCGCGATCACAATTCTCATCTCACACCCACAAAGCGATTCTAAATCCAATGTGCCAACAAATACCTGGCGACCCTCTGTAACTTGTAGTTGAGATTGGTGCAAGTGCCGACTATCGTAAAAACGAACTTCTCAACACTTGCATGCAACCAGCAGCAGCGTGGAACTTCAGTAAGTGCTCGCGGGCGTGCCCTGAGACGATTCTTGACCAAAGGTTCTATTCAAGAGAATGAGCTTGTGCACAAACGGAGGTTCTTTAGTTGACGGTCTCCAGCAAACGTAGATGACAGGTCTCTCAACCCACGCAGATGCAAAGGAACGTCCTTGACAGTCTAGATGCTTGGAAATAGATGGTTCCTTTCTTCAAGCACCCAAGTCGAGCTGCTCGGTCCAGAATGGAAGAATCTCCAAGAAGTTGCGAAATTTGCGAGTAGCCGCTACATCTACATTCGAGTGCAGCCAGAGTCTGGTTCATCAACACCTTTCTCCGCAGTTGATCAGCTTGCAAGGTGCAGTGAGAAATTAGTCACATTCCAGCACGATAAACTCATGAACTTCTCTTCATAATTCAAAGATAGCGAGCATGTCATGATACTATGCAATAAGCAAGTATAGAAAGCACCAGTGCACCAGTACTAAGGACTCCTTGCCGCTGCGTACCAGACTTAGGTTTGCCGCCAGAAGGACTGGTCCCAGTCGTACCGTTCGCCGTCTCATCCTTTGTCACGACGTAGATCTCACCACTAGCATCAGAGCTGACGAACATACGACCCTGGCTATCAAAGGCCAACCCTACAGGTCTGAAACAATTCTCTGGACAAACAGTATTATTGGCATTCGCAAAGATGTCTACGTAGGACGTATTACTGTTTGCTGGAGCGACTGGTCCGCCATTGGCAAAAGAAATAAGGGAAACTTTGTAGCCCACTGGGTCGGTGCGATCCCTTGACCATGTCAGCTTTCTAGGCTTCAAGCCCATGCAGAACGTTGACATACCAGCTCCCGTGGAAGGTGACCCAGCCGTCGTTGCCGCTGTTGTTAAACGCAATGTCCAATGGAGCCATATGCGCCTCCTGCATATTTAAAAGTCAGTATGGGTTCTTTGCAGTAAAAAGCTCAGTCGGTAAGATAGGTCTCATGAGTAACGTGAAAGTCTGCTCCCGAAACATGTCTCGCGATTCAAACATGGTGTTAAATGGGGGAAATTTGCTCCGAAAAGTACACTTACGAAAGTCAACCTCGGCGGTGTCTGCTCTCCGCAGTAAGAATCATTGATGGTGTTGTTCATAACTCCAATAGCGAATTGGCTGCCGACAGTCAAGTTACTATTATCCGGTAAGTCACTCGGAGCCCAGGCAGCGAAGCAGTACGGATATCCATAATTGCTGCCTTGGGCTGAATACTCCGTACCATTGAGGTAACCGTGAAAGTTCATCTCTTCACCGGGATTGTCCTCATGAACGTCTTGGCCATCACGCGTGGCCTGATCGACCGAATTCTCCACCGAGTATATACCACCAGTAGTTGGATGCTCAGCGACACCAACGGAGTTGCGAAGGCCCCATCCCAGGCGCAGCCCATCCGTATCATAGAAATAGCCATCTGCAGTCATGTTGGTGAGGTTGAAAGCCCTTATCTGACTATGACCTGACGAAAGCATTTCCGCTGCAGGATCGATGTTGGAAGTACTCCCTCTGCTGATCAAAAAGATACCATCAACCTTCTGAGACATGAGGAGGGTTCTCGTGGTGTGGTCGTCGGTATTCATACCCGTCACTATACTCCTGTTGGTGTTGCTGACAGTGGAACTTGCTGGGTCATACTCCCAGGAGTAGGCTGCTTCTGCTGAGGAAGCGTAGATTGTATTACCATCTTGTGATAATGCTATACCGTGGTTGAGCTGCTTACGACATTTCAGTAATGATCATCGTCTTAGGGATTGGGCCTTACAGCGCTGGCCTGCACCACGGTCTTCTTTGACTTGACGCTCACACAAGTGCCGCCACTATCTTGAAGCTGGAGACTCTCGATCCCGGCGCCTGCTTGTAAAACCAGTAGATTTCCTACCTTATCGAATTCTATCGAACGGGGGTCTGTCAAGCCAGTAGCCACCAGGGCCACCCGATATCCGGAGGCGATAGAAGGCTTGATCGAATTCGTAGGAGTTAGAGTTGTCGAACAGCTCGAAGATGACTGGCCCAAAGCCGGAACGAAGAAGAGGCCTAACAAGGCAGCTAAAGAGACAGGTGACATTCTCAAGGGAACGACATATTTGCGCTCAAGGATTCGGTGACCTCAGTCAAGTTGAGTGGCATTGATCACAGCAGTTTCGTCGGTCTTACACACTGTGTTAACAAAGATCAACGTGGTGGAAGAGAAAAGATCTGTCCCCGCACGACAACAAATCATAAGACCCTAGTTTTAGCCTACGGTTTTCTACTTGATCGACTGCCTCAAAGCAGATACAACAGATTTCAGGTCTCGGTTTGAGGTCAAACTGGTCTCTGCATTGGGTATCTATCATTATCATGCAATTCTTATAGTAGCATTAAGTGCTCATGTATTCGCTTCATGTTCCATTGTACTCGCTGTCCATCACGAATTGTTTTTTAGCTCCCATCATCAGTCTATTACAGAGCCTCTCCAACTCCTTGGCTCCACCTGCTGTTGTTATTGTTGTAGCCATCGTAGCTGTCATGTTGTCCCACACCAGTGTAGGCACCGCTGGCACGATTGTCGGCCTGGAGATCCTCAAACCTCAATCTTCTTGGCTGCCCGTTGATACTCGTGGCTGGGCTTCTACTGCTTCTCCTCCTGCCATCTCCTGATGTATATTGCCCGCTCTGCCTTGGGCTGTGGCTTTGATGTTTCCTTGCATTGATATTGAACTCCGATTCCTCCCATGGAATTGGCGGCGGTGCCGCCACGCGAGGTGATGACTGGGGAGAGTTGGAAAATCGCTTCTGGTGTTGCTCCCAAGGAGCTACCGTTTCCCGCTGCGCTGGCCGGTAAGGATCGATCTGACCTTGGTATCGCTCGCCGCTGCTATTGCTGGCGGTGGTGGTACTCAGCTCAGAGTCATAGCTACTGTCTGCCAACATGCTAGCACGGTTGTCCCTGTTGGGTGAGTGGGATGGTACTTCAGGCGGAGTTGTGTAGCCACGGCTGTTGCGATGTTTGGGATGATTATCATCGGAGAAGGCCGCTCCGGAGATGACTTGGCGATTCTGCATTGAGTGCTGCAGCTCTCTGGATGGAGCATCGACTCGAAGATTTTGGACGTGCTGATCCTCGTAAGGCTGGCCAATGCCGCTGTAAGGCGGGCTGGCACCACTATGGATCGTGTGGCCGGCTGGTTCGCCAAATCCCGTGAGACCAAATGGCGTCGCAGGTCGGTTCGCATCGTTGTGGGTAGGAAGCCCGCTAGATTGGGGTCGGGTATCAGAGTTGGAACGAGAGCGAGAAGAACTCTTGCGCAAACGTTGTTTCTCGGGAACAACGTAAGCAGCAGCGCCAGGAACCATGCCATCCGTAAGTCCAGCGCGAGAATTTGGTGCAGTCCGACGAGGACTGGGTGGCTCAGGGACGAATGGATTCTCTTGGGGGCGCATAGCTGGGTGCTGAGACAGGCTCGGGGCTTTCTCATTATGTACGTGGTGTTCAGCTGCCGCGGCCGCCATAAGTGGAACGGTAGGAGACTGTTCCGTGGGCGCTTGTCCCTTTTGCGCAGAGGAATAGTTGGAGTAGTGGCGACCTGGGTTGATTGGTGATTTCCATGACTTGACTTCTTCGTCTTGGACTGGAGTGGCGGTTGTGTGTCGCTTGCTCCGGCGTCGACGACGGAGTAGACAACAGCAACAGAGGCCGAGGAGCGCAAGGACGACTACGGCTCCCACGACGCAGCCGACAATGATGCCGATCTTGGCTCCTTCGCTCAGCCCATGATGGGCAGCAGCCGCGACATGGGACGCTGAGGTAGCTGCTGGTGCAGACGTCGCAGTTGTTGATGGTGACGCAGCAGTCGAAGATGAGGATGAGGTTGGTGAGGACTCTGCTGAGTTGGCTGACTTGACCACGCTGGCCGCAGCATTGGCAGCACCAATGAAGTTGTTCAAAGGGTTAGAGGTTGTCGTAGCAGCTGCCATATTGATCGTGAGTGAGGATGCTAAGGGGCCGAGGAGGTAGCTCCGAAATTGATGTCAAAGGGAGGTGACGTCGTCAATGCAGCGGTGAAGTTGGAAAAGAATGACAGTGGAAGCAATGGATTTCGAATGCTCCAGGTAAGAAGGCTGCTTCAGTCTTCACTCATGGACTTTTCCAATGGTTAGGGAAGTGGTCAATGATGAGGAGAATATTTGAAAGGGCAGATACAAGATACAAGATACAAGATACCAGAAGCACAGGGAGCAGGGCAGCCACAGTTATGCTGTCATGATACTCATGAATGCCTCCAAAACAAGTAAGTGGTGTAAGCGAAGCAATATCCTTGGACGTTTAAGCCACACTGGCTTCGTAGCGCAACGTTTGATTGGAGAGGGAAATGAAGTGTGGGATAGCAAGGCCGCCAAGTAGAGTAGCTACCTAAAATTCTCAGTAGAATTTTAGAATGCTGACGTGAATAATAATAACAAGCCGGGATCGTCGCGGCATGAAGACGGTATGTCGTAACTTCCGTCAGACTTGAGAGTGAGGCTAATAAAGTACCTTGGGTAAGAAAAGGATTATTTGTATGGGGGCTTTCATCAAACTCGCCATGACGGAATTCACTAGGAATTTCATTGTTCCTGATTTTTGACCCTCAGTCATCAGTCTTTCCTTGACTTTTTCCTATCCGACTGAATGCAAAGCCTCACCAACGGCATCGGAAGGCCACAGTCTATCCCTTGTATTTTTGGAGCACAATAGTCACGCTATAAGTACCGAGTGGGCCATGACTGTCCAGAAGAGCAAAGAAACAAAGGTCTGGAGAAGATCGCCGCGACAGCTGTCAATGTGCTAAAAAAAGGGTTGGCACTAGCTTACACAGCCACACAGCCACATAGTCGCAGAGCCACAATTAAACGGCTTCGGAACAAAGATCTTCGTGCCATACGTGATGGATCTACACCCACAAACTCTTCTACCGGTGGTGCATGGAGAATGATCTGCACCGAGGATGCGTCCGTGCGGCTCTTCCTTATTCCAGGCCTACTTCCCATCATCCTCCTCGTACTCTATCATAGGCACCCTGGGCCTGGCCCCTGGCTCCTATCCTGCACTACCACTATGAGACTGGGGCAAGTATATTGGAAGGCCCAGCCTGCTGAAACCGCAAAGTCCACACGATGTCGTTCAATTCAAGGGGCAAGCAGCTGGTATATGGCGTCTGCCGCCTTCTATCCATTCAAGTTCGTTCAAGATGGCCTCGGATCAACCGCGGCATCGCCCAATAACAGGAGCCTCTTGCCTTGACAATTACAGCCCCACAGATACAGAATGGGCGCCTTGGCCGCTTTGGTTTGTACTGCTCGTCCTTCTCTCTAGTCGACCGTTGCAGGGCATAATTCAAAGAATTCGTTCACACAATGCATAGTTTTTTGACCATCTCTTTGTGCGCCGCAAGCTTAATGCTGCAGGGCATAAGACACAAAGCCCATTCATCACTGTTACTCATTACCCTATTCATATATCTCCCAAGCTCTCGTGTTCTTCCCATCCACAGTCCCGATTTCCAACCATCTGATCCAATCCTCCAGAAAACGAATACACCTTTAGCTCATACTCTCTTCGCTTTCGTCATGGAAAGGCCTGACATGAAGAATAACGACGACAAGAAGGAAGTGTCCGCGTTCAACACTCAGGAACCGGGTTGGCATGAAATCGACCTCGAAACGCGTGATCTCCACCCCGAACCATACCACGCCAAAGCTACTGTCATTGATCAATGCCCAGGCTGGACCAACCATCATCTTGAAGCCCAAACTGCTCCCAAAAAGCGCTGGTGGCGCTATGATGTATCAAAGATATTCGTTGGTATCGCTATCGTTGCAATGGTCGTGACGGGGATCGCTGTGCCGATGGTCGTAATGATAAATCGACGGGAAAGCAAAGGCATACAGTAGGTGGTTTAATTGGCGATCGGGTAAGAGGAAATTATCTGCGTCGAATGTAGCTCTTGGCTTGTAAATTCGATTTTGCATGGCAGCAGCTCTTTGATCTTTATCACTAGCGTTGCTTTACAGAATCACTAGAATCTGATGATTAGACTACTTTCCCATCTTTGCTCACCAGTTGCCATTTTGGCCTTCTTTCCACACACTGCAAGTCGTTATGTTCAATCTTGCTCCAGTACTGCATACGCAAGAACGGAGCAGTAAGGTATCTTTATGTCCTTTCTCATCCAATGCAGGGCGCATAACACATCGTCCACGCGGTAACCTCCTCGCATCCCTTGTTCTCTGACTCACTCGTTCCTCTCCTATCCTCCCAAGAAGTGACGGAAACCTCATCATCTAAAACCACCCAAAAGCCAACACAAAAAGCTAAAGAGGAATTTCAAAAACTCAGCACAACAAGACTCGCCGCTTCCCCCAGATCCCATAATTCTATACCTTAGTAAGAACAAAAATATGGAGGCCCTGAGGATCCCAATGGTGAGGTCCCAAAACCAGGGTCACGGAAATGCTCATCGAAAAGCGGCCACAACTGGAATACCAAGCCTCGGCCGGCTTTCAGTATGGAAGAACTTCAAACAGATCTGCGGGGCTGAACCTAGCGTTGATGCATTTGACGCTGGCTCATTTGACGATGATGCTAAAGCGCTTGAAGACGACGCTGCTCTCTCTACGTCTTCTTCGGAAAACGGGTGCCTCGAGGAAAAGGAAGTTGGTGAGTAACGGAGAAGCAGTCTGTCCCAAGGAGTTGTTGGGCTATCGATCATCGGTAGTGGCGGTTTTCAAGTCTGCTGGAGCTTCTAGTGTTTCACAGGTTTCATGGCAAGTGGTTTCCATGGGAGGAAAGAGGAATCGTGATTGTTTCGGAGATGCAAACAGGTTCTACGTTGACCGCGTATACCGCTGCCGATGCCTCACATTTCTTCAACTCATTTTTGGTCCATTCCCCTTGTTTGGTTGTGTCTGGTGATCCCAGTAAAGGGTGTTGGTGATTCATTTTATTCATATCAACCGTCCTTTTCAGCGTCTCCACTTATTAACCCCCAAGCTCCCTCATATTGTTTGTCTTGTAATATAAAGCTCTGACAATAAGTTTCCGGATAATTGGCACCACTAATGCTGCGGGCGGGCGTGAACTTGAATCTGCAGCTTCCTGTTTTCGACAAAAGTAGAAATGCTCTACTAAATATTCTTGAAAAGCGCCAGCAAAGAAAGCAAAGGGGTTTCAACGACGATGGTGACGTCCCACATGTTCCATCGAATCGTGGCACTGAATGTGGGATGGTATCCTATATACTCTAGAAGCGAGAGAATTTGAAACATCTGAATCTCAATGCGGCAAGAACGCCCTCAGCTCTCAGTCGAGGAAGGAGGCTAACCCACTGTTGAGGAGATGGTGTAGGTGCTCCAGATCACTGTGCTTCTGTTTATCCCAGAGAGAGATGGTGTATTGGGATATTACAGTACACCGCTTCAAGAGCCTGAAAGACGGACGTGCCACACGAGCAATAACATGCCAGCCTGCCCATGACCTTGCTGGAGACGTGGTTGGAATGATGGGTGATAAGTATCTGATCGATTATGATTACCGTGACGGGTTTTGATTTCTGGCCCATAGGTTGACACCCCTTCCCTCAGAGCCTGAAGCGAGGAAAGAGGAGAAACCTCCGCGGTGATTGCATCGTGATGACGTACTGCCCCCAGTAAGAGAGTTCGGCGCCGCGTTCTTCGACCTTCTAGGCAATCCTTTGAGCCTAAGTCAATGACAATGATAAGATCCCCCCGGGGGGGGGGGTGTTTTCAGGCGATTGAACACTGCCCAAACACGGATCTCCAAGCCATCCGAAACCTGAGACCATCACTCCGACTGCGTGTATCTCAAGTGTTGAGGGGGAGGGAGTCTATGAAGATGGCGTTTTCAGAGTTTCAGGGATTGGATGTGAAGGTCTCACACTTGGTGAGGTAGTATATACTCGACTTTTGTCGCTGAAGGTACTGCACTTTTCTTCTGACTTGAACTCCATGTCCATACAGATGAGCATCACCAACTTTTCATAGACATGACCACCCTCACAGAACACATTTTGGGTGCACAAGAGAAACATTTCCGCTCCCATCCGTCATAGTCACATAACTTTACACGTCTAAATTTTGTTACTCGGGTACTCGACCTCACCGCTCCCAACGAAATCCTCTTTAATACTTCTCATACTCACAAATCGACTCAGCAGATTAGATGAACCAGCCTTGTCATTCGTACCGCTCGCCCTCGCGCCACCAAAGGGCTGTTGGCCCACAACCGCTCCAGTACACTTAACATTGATATAAAAGTTGCCAGCGCTGTTTCTTAGCATGTCTTCTGCAAAGCGAATAGCTTCTCTGTCTTTCGCAAATACGGCGCCTGTCAAGGCGTAGTCGGATGTGCTGTCTATGAGCTTGCACATGTCTCCGAACGCGCTGGAAGGTGCGGAGTCGTAAAGATAAATGGTAAGTATGGGACCAAAGAGCTCGGTGCTGAGCAGGTGATGGTGGGGATTCTTGGTCACGTAGATGGTAGGGTGGATGTAGTAGCCGGTCGATGAATCATACATGCCGCCAGTCAGTAGTTCGAGCTCTGGGTCCTCTTTGGCATCGTCGATAACTTTCTTCAGCTTATCGAAGGATGCTTGGTGGATGACAGGGCCGATAAAGTTACCGAATTCCGTTGGAGGTCCGACTTTCAAAGCTTTGGTTTGTGCTTCCAGGACTGGTTTCATGGTCGGCCATAGGGACGATGGCATATAGGCGCGAGAAGTAGCACTACATTTCTGGCCCTGGTACTCGAAGGCCCCACGAACAGTGTTGATGACGGCATTGTGAGGGTCTGCACTGGAATGGACGAGATGGTAGTTCTTGCCCCCGGTCTCACCAACGATGCGTGGGTAGCCTCGGTACTTCCCTTTCGCAACGTTGTTAGCGATCTTGCCGTAGAGGCTGCGAAAGACGGTAGTACTGCCTGTGTAGTGAAGGCTGGAGAAGTCCTTGTGGGCCAGAACAACGGAGGTCACCTCGACGGCGTCGCCAGGAATAAATTGGATTACACTCGGGGGAAGTCCGGCTTCGAGAAGGATCCTGTAGATTATGTAGTTGGACGCAATTGCCGAGGGAGACGGTTTCCAGACAACGACGTTGCCCATTAAAGCTGGAGCACAGGGAAGGTTTGCGCCAATTGCTGTGAAGTTGAAAGGGGAAATGGCATAGACGAACCCTTCCAGAGGTCGATACTCAACGCGGTTCCACACGCCGGGGGAGTTGTGAACCGGCTGCTGTGCATAGAGATCTTGAGCATACTGGACGTTGAATCTCAGAAAATCGCACAGCTCTGCAGCCGCATCTATCTCCGCCTGCCAGGCGTTCTTCCCTTGACCAAGCATTGTCGCCGCCATTACTTCATATCGGTATTTTCCACCGATGAGGTCTGCTGCCTTGAGAAAGACAGCAGCTCTGTCGGCGAAAGGCGTTGACTCCCAGGCTGGCTTGGCTGCAAGGGCAGATTCGATGGCATCTGAAACGTCAGAGGTGCTGGCATTGGTATATTTAGCAACTATTTCCCGGTGGGCAGCAGGATTTGTTTGGGTCAAGGCCGGTGTCTCCCACAGCTGTACAAGGAGTCAGCGACTTAATCTTACCATTGCTTAGGAGTTCTGCCACCAATCGACATCAGAAAGAAGGGCGGGTTCTTTGAAAAGCGTCCAAGGGTTCTCACCTCTTTGCCATTGACCACAGTGGGCACCTCGAGTGTCTGTTTCTGGGCCTCGCGGAGAGCTTCCTCAAGGGCTTTTCGGTCTGGTGAGCCTTTTAGATAGTGTTTCTAGAATCCCAAGGGTAAGCCAAAAGCTTCAATGGATGGGTTAACGCTTACATTGTTCTCGTTTTCCACTTTCGGGACTTTGTAAGTCCCCATTGTGGCCATGCCGAAGAGACTGAAGCCGTTGGGTGAGTACGAAAAGCGGGCGAGTGATCTGTGAGCAAATGATCTATGTAGTACTCTCCCAACCAATGGAATGCCCTTCGTTGCCATTAACCAGACAAACAAGAAGCAAATGAGAGAATTTCCCTTTCTTTAGAACCTTTTCCAATCAGACCTTTGAGTACCTTACGAATACCGATTCTAGCCGGGCTCTTCATTCTCCCGAGGTTTCCCCGAACGCATGCTGGAGCGGCATGGAGAATTGACGATAACACTCGTGCCACCTCCCCATGGAGAGATAAAGGGAGACAAAGCAGCGGAGATGTCTCTGATGCTCACCGGAGACTTTATTGAAACATCTCTCGTATGAAACTGTCTCTTGCCCCTGAGTATCAGTCGCTACTTAAGCTCCCCGCAATCGTCTATCCAAGAGGCATCCTCCATCCTCGAAGAGCTCTTCGCCATGGATTACCTTGGGGGTTTGTCTCATGTTTCTCTCTGTAGCTATACACTGCTTACGTCTCGCCTAGATCTCTTTCCTTATGCGATCCAAATTTACCACGACTACTACTACCGTTTCCAACCCTATTTCGTCCCCCTCTACCGCATCCTCCTCAGCTCCCAACTGTACTTCTACCGCCGGATTTTTCCAAACCTCTACCCCATCTACGTTCTCGCCAACAATGGGCTCCATTCACTCTCAACCGACGCCCCCGATATCCTCACTCTTGCTATCCTCGCCATCGCCCTCATCGTATCTCTCCGAGTCCTCGACTACATGCGAAGAACGATCATGTACTGGGTCGGCCTAGCTCTTAGGATGGCATTGTGGTTGGCTGTTGGAGGAGTAGGGGTGTATGTGTGGCAGAGAGGGTTTGACCAAAGTATGAAGGACTTTGGTTTTATTTGGGGTCTCCTGCAAGGGTTAGGGGATGAGGGCGAGAGGATTGGAGGACAGAAAGCCAGACGCAGGGAGAGAGATGCAACAAGAATGGCAGGCGCGGGTAAGAGAGAAAGGACGAGGGGAGCCGGCTGGTAACGAGGAAAGGAGCAGCATGATTGGTGGCATCGGCACGGAATACAGGTTCTGGATGGGAAATAAAGAGCTTGGATGAGTGTGGGTGTCAATTAGGGTAGTTCGCGAAGCGTTTGGGAATCTTTTAAGGAGCTTCACAATCAGAGATGTATTGTGTTCCTGTTTTTCCCCAGCTTATTTCATCGATGACACGGGAAATCTCGCACCTCACCAGGGTGCGGACCGAAAGCGATCCTCTGATAATTTCTTGACATCGCCAGATGAACAAACCACCCGCTATGCAAGGTTAAACGCCGACGCTATGCTTTGCCAAATAGGTCTCATCGCTTAGAACACGTTATGCTGTACTCCAGACCAGGGTATCATCGGTGAATGGAAAAAACAGAAGCCGATCCGTATCAGGAACGGACTTACCCCATTTCTGCGTCCTGGTAATCAATCTCATCATTGGGCTCTTTGGGCTCTTGTGCCTCGTGGAATTGAATTGCGTCATCAATGTAGCTCAAGATTGCACCAACGCTGTCCTCGTTCTGTACGTCCAATTGAAGAAACGACACCATACTGAAGTCATCGATAAGCTGAGCTACTGCTTTGTTTAGGCGCTTGAAGCTACCTCCAGCCATGACTGAATCCGCCGATGACGGATCGGCTGACTTATTTTGGGAGGATATGAGAGCCGCCTTGCTGTCTGTAGGGTCGTCGTCCAAAAGGGAGTTATCAGGGTCGGTGAATCGCTTGAGCTCTTTCCGTGACACCAAGTCTTTGACCAAGTCCATCTTGCTGAGGACGTTGACATGCGGAAGCTCAAGCATAATCATTGCGCTCATGGCCGACAGTGTACCGGCGAAGAATTTTGCTCGATCAATAACGAAGGTAGACTCGAGGAGATATGCGGCGCAGAGATTGACGTTCAGAGCACCGCCACGTGTGAGATGTTTGATCAGGGTCGGAACGATCGGGATGTGAGTGTAGAGTTCGATTTGGCCGGGCATGTCAATTATGATCAGATATTCATCCGTGAGGGGGTCTATGGCCTCGGTGAGAAAATCAAGATTGTCTAGCATGA
Source organism: Alectoria sarmentosa (assembly GCA_009733775.1). Taxonomy (NCBI): domain Eukaryota; kingdom Fungi; phylum Ascomycota; class Lecanoromycetes; order Lecanorales; family Parmeliaceae; genus Alectoria; species Alectoria sarmentosa. Next base: position 154,055 of record WOGZ01000023.1, read on the forward strand.
ACCTAGCATATGTTAGCCTGATTTTCTACACCATCACCGCACGGACTCTGTCCCACTCAAAGCAATATATTAGTCCCCCATTAGGACCCAAGCCCATCTCTTCCATGGCATCCTCGAGGGAGATCAGCTCCTTGATGTCGAGGTCTGGTGCATAGGAAAATTCCTCGGCGGCAGGGTCAAGATTGACGTAGAAGCAGGATCGCTTATTGAGGCGAAGGTGTTGTATCAAGGCGGAGCAAAATGTCGTCTGGACTTGTAGTCAGTGTTTGCCTGTCCAAACGGCGATGAATGCGCACACCTTGCCAGCGCCAGCTGGGCCCATCACCACGACGCCGAACTTGCTCATGACTGGAAAAGCGAGATTGGAAATGAATCGACTCAATCGAGATCAACAAATACAGCACAACAACATCATGCCCAAATAGTCTGAAGTTCAGCGAATTATTGGATGATAGAGGTCGGCACCGAAAATCCTGGGCAGCGCTAGTACATAACAGCCCTGACCCTACCTTCGGAAAGCGGACCTGTAGATGGGGCACCCTAGATCTATATCGAACTTAGGGGCTTCTATTGGGCCTGATAGGGTACTGAGCCACAAATTAGGCTCAGGCCAGGTACAGTTCCGATCTAAGTGTGTTGTCCCGGCAACCCCTTAGGCGGGGCATTGTCCGATAATTCGGCGCACGAGTCTTGGCGTCCAGGACTTCGGTGCCCGACCTTTGTAAAATACCACTAGTTAGAAGCGCTAGGCCCTTCTACTGATGGCGTAATTCGGACTAACCCGGTGGAACCACCAACAGTCTTGTTCGGTTCTCTGACATACCTGAACGTTCTTGATATCCTCTTCATTCTGTGTAATCTCTACATTGCGAGCATTCTTATTCACATCTGTCCTCTTTAATATCAATCGAAACAGAGAAACGAGCAACATGGTTGGCCAACCCCAAACCAATGGCGTTAAAAAGCCCACCTTCCTCTTCACCTCGGAATCAGTTGGGGAAGGGCACCCAGACAAGATCGCAGACCAGGTATCAGATGCAGTCTTAGACGCTTGCCTGGCCGTTGATCCTCTCTCGAAAGTGGCTTGTGAGACAGCCACGAAGACCGGTAAGCAGTTTAAAATTGGGCGAGAGCCTGTGTCATTCGAAAACATTCTCATTGGTTCCTCTCGGTCGAGAGCCCATATCATTCGACGAAATCCCCATCAGTTCATATCAACGCCGCTAACGTTCACTGCAGGGATGATCATGGTCTTTGGTGAGATCACAACCAAAGCACATCTTGATTATCAAAAGATCATTCGCAACACCATCAAAGACATTGGATATGACAGCTCGGACAAGGGCTTCGATTACAAGACATGCAACGTCCTAGTAGCAATAGAGCAGCAATCTCCTGATATAGCTCAAAGTCTGCAGCTCGATGAGGCTTTGGAAAAGCTAGGGGCAGGAGACCAGGGCATAATGTTCGGCTATGCCACTGATGAGACGCCAGAATATCTACCTTTGACTGTACTATTTTCACATGCTCTGAATAGAGAGATGAAGAAGGCCCGGCAAGATGGCAGTCTGCCCTGGTTGAGGCCCGACACGAAGACTCAAGTGACAATCGAGTACGAACATGACGGCGGTGCTGTTGTTCCGAAGAGAGTGGATACAGTAGTAGTCAGCACCCAACACAGCGAAGACATCTCGACGGAGATGCTCCGGAAAGAGATCAAGGAAAAGATAGTACAGAAGGTCATCCCCGCCCAGTATCTCGATGACCGAACGGTCTACCATGTAACCATCCTCACTGATGTCATTTGGGATTTCACTGACAAGTTTTAGATTCAACCATCTGGATTGTTCATTATTGGCGGACCGCAAGGAGATGCCGGTTTGACGGGCCGCAAGATCATCGTGGACACATATGGCGGTTGGGGTGCTCACGGAGGCGGGGCATTCTCTGGGAAGGATTACTCAAAGGTGGACCGATCCGCAGCCTATCTTGCCCGATGGATCGCAAAATCGCTTGTCCATGCCAAGTTGGCACGACGCGCGCTGGTTCAATTGTCATACGCAATTGGTGTTGCCGAGCCATTGTCGATGTTTGTCGACACCTACGGCACTTCAGATCGATCTTCGGATGAACTGGTGGATATCGTCCGGGCAAATTTCGATATGAGGCCAGGCGTCATCGTGAAGGAGCTTGACCTTACAAAGCCAATCTACTGCCAGACGGCAAAGAACGGCCATTTCACCAATCAGGACTTCGCTTGGGAAAAACCCAAGACCCTCAAGTTCTAGACCTATATCCAGACGCGCTGTACGATTCAACACGCAGTTCCTTATATCACGAAGTACGATTCAACATGCATTTTCTCCCATCACGACAATTACGACTATACCATCTCTGCGCTTTGTTTTCAACAACTCGAAGCGCAGGCCGCAGGAAAAGTTCACCACATTCAACACAGATCAAGTGATCTACATAGAGGGCAGCATATATTCAGGATGGCGTTCGAGAATCTTCAACAATATGGCGTCGGAGAATCTTCAACAAGTTTCTCTTGTGAAGGCTGTTTTATTTGGTGGAATTGTACATAGATAGCGGTGAAGCTTAATGGCCTGTTGCCTACTGGTCCAGCTAGGATTCAACTGATCAGTCAGATGAGCTCTACTCTTTTTGTGCTTGGCCTGTACCAACATGCTCTCTTGTGTACCAAAGGAGCATCCAGGCATGCTGCGCATTGACATGCATATGCATCCATGGTCGCATTCGGGACGGGCCTTGATTCTCCTTGGCTTGGGCGTTACCTTAGCGAGCTGTCTTGTTCATGAGGGTGTGGTGTCTGTGTCTCAGCTGGTTTTTAGATCATCTGCCTGCTTTACCGCAAGCTGAAGGAAGCCTGCTGCTCACTGGTCGTCTGTTTCTTGATCTGCGGCTCTGTTTTCCAAGCAGCCTGCTGAGTAGATTGCTGATCTAACTCGTCAGCGTCAGGGTTGTTCTATTCTCGTCTGCGTCAAGAGACACGCTAGCTCGGTAGCCTCGAGATGAGGCCACGCCTCGGAGGCTTGTCGTGATGGAAAATGGAGAAGGCTAAAAGTACGTAGGTATGTAAATGTAGATGTGAAGCAAATCTGCTAACGTTCTTGCCTGCAGCTTATGAAACAAGCAGGTATCTTGACATTAAACCATCATGGGGCTCCATCTCCGGAAATTCTCCGCCCCATCAAGTTGGAATATGTGTCACTTTCTTTGTCAAGAGACGTTCTGCAGTCGTCTCATAGGACATAGCCTCAGTACCTTGCAGCCTTATAGATCCTTTGAAGACCTGTGGCAGAATTGACTAGCTGCAATTCTGGAGCCCCCGGCGTCAAGTTGGCCAATGACAGCAAATAGCTATCTTTTTGCTCGCAAAACACTTTTCAGTTTTGACACAGTCTGGAATCTGAATCTCAGCCGCTGTGGAGTATGTACTATGTAGCAGCACCTAGTTCGTCCATATCGAGATAGACCAATGAGCATGTTGGCCGAGGGTTCGCAAGGCAATCCCCAAATGGCACACGTTGATCAGGCAATTCTCCAAAGACCCATCCATGCCTTATCGGAGTTGAAACTACTGTACTGTACATATTTCCCCGAAGAGGCGCAACCCTTTCCTTCAGCCCGGCGGCAATCTCCAGAGTTCAGAGTTCAGAATGAGCTCACCACTTCCCGAAGGACTGCTGACTCGTGTATCATTCGCCCAATTGACGAAGTTTTGCCATCTCCCCAACTCCCAACTCGTCGAAGAAGAAGAAACGCAAAACGCAAAACGCAAGGCTTGGCATTATTAAAAATAGGAAGAAAGGGCGCAGCCGGCATGCAGGAGCAACGCCGCCTCACTTTTGCGTACGAGTCTCGACGATCGATGGCCCAATTTTCTGATGATTGGCTGAAAAGGAGCCAGTTGACGGATTACGGCCGACGCTGGAATTCCGATTTCTTCCAACCACCCCACGCAGATTCCAGCCTTTTCGCTTGCTTCATTGGACATTAGACATTATTCGTGTAATCAATCATCTTCGCTCATGTATCGCTCGTATCACCAATAATAATGATGATAATGATAATGATAATAATAATAATAATCATCATCATCATCATCATCATCATCATCATCATCATCACAATAATAATAATAATAATAATAATAACAATAATAATATGATAATATTCAGAAAAATAGTAATTTGTCAATTTGTCTCATCTCACGAGTCTTACCACCCTCCTTTGTGTGGACCGAGGCTGTACCACATAGATGCAGGATCCTACCTGCCCATTGCCCTGTTGCTGATAGACTGATAATAGCAATAGGCTCCTTCCCTTCCGCTGACGATCGACGTACCCGCGCCCTTCACGCGTTATAATTCATCTTCGCCCGAGTCCGAAATCTTGTAAGCCAGCCAAGTTTCCACCTCTCCCTTGCAATGTGCAATGTTGCGAGTGGATGACTTCTCGGGAAGGAGCTGCGGATATGTGGCGGGCACGTCCAATCACATCTGCACAGTGCACCACTCAGCTCCTTTCTTACACTTTGGATATGCACTCACATCCTTGCCCATAGATCCCATGCCGCTCCTCGCCTTCTGCCATCGCGTCATTGTCCCGTCCCCGCCCCGTAGCCATACTTATCACTTGTAGATCTTAGGGCGCATTATCCACCATTCACCACCTTCTTCAGGATTCGCTGGCTCAGGCACTATCCTGCTAGAGTCCGAGATGGCTGGAAAGTAAGGTAATCATGCAAGTCGGCGCGGCGAATGCTCCGTGTGAAAGCGTGCTTGGTTCGGATTGGAAGTGCATCAATGGCGGCTACAGCGATTATGGAGCAAGTAGGCAGTCACCTGCAAATCGCACGAGGACCCTTTTTCTGCCATGTAAGGGGGGCCGCGGGGGTGGTGCGTGGGTGTGTGGAGCTTGAGGCTAATGCCGGGCCCAAGGCTATGAACTGCACGTTCTGGCTCCTGCTGCCTGCACGGCGTGCCATTCCGCTTTTTTCCAGTGGAGCGGCATCGTGCATTGCATTTGCAGCATTAGCTGCTCCTGAGCCTTGAAGATCCCTTTGAAAAACTGCGCCAGCCTGTCCGGCTCCGATGTCCATTCGTGTTCATGTTTCGTGATGACTCTTCAAGCCATGGTAGTAGATCCTGCAAGCCTTGTACAACCTATTCTGTCACTCTGTCAGCTCCGACTTCTTCTTCGCTCCAGCGTCGTACAAAACCCACAACAGGCAATAGCTGCGAAGCGGCGAGCATCACCGTTTCAGATCGGCCTTGACAGGTGGACTTGGTTGTAGTCCGCTCTTCACACTTGACACCTGTCGTGATTCAGAGTAGTCTCCCTTGAATCAAAGGCTTGCCTCCCAAACCCGAGCCCGGCTTCGTACAGCAGCCCAGCCCTCCCCTCGCCGTCCCCTTCCCCCCCCCCCACATTTACGGGCAGTCCTCGGATCCTCGAAGCTTGAGATGCAGACGAGATCGCCCATTCGACGCTGAGATTCGACCAAAACACAAAAAGGCCGATCATTGATATAGGAACGTCCAAACACCAATACCACTAAAGTTACCGGTGAGATTCATGTGCCACACTGCTCATCGACTGCCCGAAACTACTTAGACTACCCATCGCCCGAAGCCATCCACCGCCCTCCTCCGAAGAAGAAGAATCGAATGCGACTTACTATTACTATTATTATTGTTATAATCATTGGGGCGACTTTCCACCAACACCCACCATCCCCGCGACCTTGCATCCAGTCAATATACACCAATGCCTTTTGCATGGTCGCACTCACCACTATACACACCAAATCTCTTGACATCCAATAACCGCGACGGCTATCTGTCACCTTGCAGCCAGCTTACCTACCCGTCCGCCTCCACTCCACCTTCGCAGGCTGAAAAGGTAAAGTTGACATAGTGCCCGGGGAAAGAGGGGTCCTAAGCTTTCTTTGCGCGCGACCACTCCCTGCATGCGACAAACCCGCGCCGGAGCTCGTCATCAACAATCATCACGTTGCTGTACCACGACCTTGCCCCCATCCACTCTACGAGCCCTCTGGCGCACCGACGGAGTCGGTGCGACAAGAGTGGCCACCAGCAAGGCTACGCCAAACTGGCCACCATGTACTCGGCGCCGCTCCCGGCATCATCGTCAATGAATGGTATGGGAGGCAGCATGATCGATGGATCGGGTACCATCAACCCAGCAGCGTTGAATACGCCCGGTAAATTTCCCTCCACTCAATCAACGCCGCTTGGAGACCGTTTGCTCTTCTCTTAGCGACACCCGCAAAGGCCCTTAAATATTGTTCGCAGAAGGTTGCCTACAGTCCCACGTGGAGTTGCGTCGCCATCGCCTGACCCTTGAGAGCATGAGCTGACGCTGGCCACTCTCATATAGTCTCGGTTTTACCGACCCCGTCCTCAATCAGTGCGCACACAACTTCTCGAGGTCAGAAAAGAAGTCGGTCACCGGAACAAAGTGGCGATCAACTCGGCGGTGGAGCCGAAGATGGTATGTGTCACAAGCAAACAATGCGGGCTGCAAAGGGGATGGCCGGTCTTCCGCCTGCGAAGGATCGTGAATGACATAAGACCTTGCTGACTTTTGTCGGGGTTCACAGACGATCAGAAGCCGAAAAAGCGCGGCAGGCCTCCAAAGTCCAAGCTATCCGCAGAGAGTCCAGCTTCTCCATCTTTGCAACAGGTAGCACACAATAACCCAGACCAATTACGGACTCCGCAACTTCAGTCGCATGGTCTTCCCCAGGACGTGAGTAGCGTCCCGACCCAGAAGTCTCCACCGAAGTCAACGCCCACCAAAACAGTGATCAAGGCATTGCCGACAGTTAGAGACCATACCACAGATCAATTGACCACGGAAGGGGATGAATACATACCAAGGGAATACGACAACGGAGGAGAGTTAAAGGTCAACGCACAAGGGTTTCCTCAAGGAGGCCGTCAGTTCAAGATTCGGACATTCTTCGTAGCACACAGACATGAAAAGCGATTCATGCTAGCAACAGAGTGCGCTCGCGTTCTAGGCTACAGGGACTCTTATCTACTTTTCAACAAGAACAGATCTTTGTTCAAGATCATCGCTTCGCAAGCAGAGAAGGATGAATTAATACACCAGGAGATACTCCCTTATTCGTACAGATCACGGCAGATCGCCATCGTCACCGCTAAGTCCATGTTCCGCCAATTTGGTGCTAGAGTGATTGAAAACGGAAGGAGGGTGCGAGACGATTATTGGGAAGCGAAGGCTATAAAGCAGGGTTTTACGGAGGAAGACATGGCCGGAGACAAGCGACCAGGAGCTGGCAAAGCAAGGGAGGCGGCTTCCGCTCTCGAAAACAACAACCCGGTTGACACTGGAGGACCTGGCCAGCATCAAGAAATCATCTACGCAGAACCAACTATGGAGAGCCCAAACCTACCCCACGGTTATCTGGGAGGACTTCCTCCCTTGACCGAGGATTCCCGAATGCGAGTTTACGGAACCATTCAACGACCGAGGCAGGAAATGGGCGGTCCCTCCTATCAAGATAAAACGCAAACCAGTCCTATCACAGACGTGCTGCATCAATCCTCCAATGCAGCAGAGAACAATAAGAACTTCACTCAGCAGCGAGGGAATCGAAGCAAGATCATGACGGACCTCTGGAACCGAGACCGTGAGACCCCAGTCTCATCCCCCCCAGGAATAGACCAAAGTCCAATTGCCACTCAGTCACCACACTTGCCGTCAAGCACGATGAGAAACAACCAGCAACCTATGCTTCAACATCAAGCCTCCCAAATGATGAGCCCACAGCAAGCATACTCTAATCAGCAACAACACCATCAAAACCCTCACGCTCAATCTCCCGTCCGCAGCGTTTTGCCACCATCCATGCGCCCTGACCTGCAACAACACCGCTCCTCCATCTCCTCTTCCTATTCTGGCCACGGTCAACAAACGTCCCCATACAATTATCCTCCCCAATCTCAAATGTGGGGCCACCCACCCCCACACCCTCAGCCTCAACAGTCCCCTCTCTCGTCCCATCACCCCAATTTGCCTCAATACAGTCCGTCGTCCCACCACCAACAACCGCCGCAACCACAACCCCAACCCCAACCCCAACAGCCACAACCACCACCAGCACAACAACACCACCACCATCCTTCCCAATCGCCTCATCCACAACAAGGACATCCACAGCCGCAGCTGCATCACAGCCACAGCAGCGGCTCCATGCACGGAAGCGTAAATTACCAAACCATGCCCGGCATACCCGGCGGGCCTGGCGGATACTCGCAAGCTGCAGCAATGGCGGGAGTGAGAGCGATGTACCCGCCGCAGAATGCCAGTCCGAGTCAGCCACAGTACATGCATCAACAGACGACCGCGGCGCAGCAGGCGGGGATGCAGGGCTGGGCACCGCCAACCCAGCAGCAACAACAATGGGGACATCAGCCAGGAGGGCCGGGATATCCCGCTAGCACCGGCTACTAAGAAGACTAGAGAACCTCAAACGAGGGACGATACGATGTGTTATGGGTCACGGAGATGGAGTTTATGACAGCGCTGTTGCAGCATTTACCATTTGCGCGCCCCTCATTCCACTTTTCTACACCATCTTTTCTTACCCAGGCATTTTGACAGAGATCAGGCATATCCGGCAAGGAGTCTAATTGAGCACGAAAAGGATACCCGTTACACCAGCACCAATCCAACATCATCTTCATCATCTTCGTCACACTGGATGGCAGCACAGCAACGCGATCATCATCTCCTTCGCACTGGATCACAGCACAGCGCGAACAGGATTCCACCGCGCCACACAACACGCGGCGGTAAATTTCTTGTACACAATTAGGGAAGGGAAAGCGGGCGGGCTTGTTGCACTAACAATGTCATGTCGTTTGTTGTTACCTTCGTTTCGACACTGGCATGCCTACAATCATTTTGTAATTACACTTTTGGAGGGAGCAGGAGCATACTGGATGGCCACGCAGAACCGGCATGGGTGGAGTCTCTCATATGGGCTCGGAATCCTTTTAGCTTGGGCGGGGAGGATACCGGAGATAGCGACGTGATTAAATCATACAATTATTCGCACCAGGACTATACATTGATCGCGGGCTGTTTGAGCCATGGGTCGCTGTGGTCCAAATCACTGCTTTACTTACAGCCAGAATGGAGCTCAAAGATGCTGGGCCCACTTGACAATGGCAGTGGCATTATTTGGGAACGGGGACTGGTGGAAGGTGCATTGACAGGCTCCTTCGTACAGCTATCTCACATTACGCATTATGTATGCCAGCCTTAGCTGCCTCTCCGTCGCTGCATGTACCTTCGCGAGCCGCTCCACTTACTGCCCAGGGCCGCCACACAGTTTCTCGCGACGCTTCCGCCAGTCTGTCCTCGCTATACGTCCCTCCCTCGATCTCCCAAAATCGTCGGCAAAATATTCCCCACACTCCGTGCCCCCGAGAAGCATCCAAAGGGATGGTACACTTGCGATGAACGATTGGACTAATGCGACACCAACGCTCAACGACAGGCTAAAGGTTGATGCCTAGAAGTTCAATTTCCGTGAGCTTGCAAGCTTCGTCGTTTCAAAGATGCTTTTGGGTGAAGATCGTGAGCAATTCCTGAAGACCCGGGGCATCGCACTTTTTGGAATATGAGGATTCCGTCTAGGCCAGTGCAGGTAGTTTTTTCTGTGGAACCGGTTGCCGCGGCATACGAGACTGCAATATTTTGGCACCGGGCACCGAGGATTTGGGGATCTACGTACGCAAATCCAGCTCGGTTACGCTGTCGGCTTCGTACGATGCATGTCAGATCCTTAGGCTTCTTCCTCGCTTGACCGCCAATGACCTGAATTTTGCCTCGAGCTATGAGCACTGCTCGAGCTACTACCATTGGAACCCCCGTTCTCCTTTGGCACGACTTGTTCCCTGATTGTGCTGATCCAGTCACATTGCAATAGCTCAGCAGCACTGGCCCTCCTCTTTGGGTCGCGCTCGAAGCATCTCTTTAGGAATTCTATGCCCTGCCCACTCAGTTGCTCTCTGTTTGGCAGCTGCGGCGGATTTCCTTGGGCAATGTTGTACATGATGGCCCACTCGTTGTCGAGGGTCGCCCAGGGACGGCGGCCGGTACTCATCTCAAGAATCACGCAGCCAAGGGACCAGACGTCTATCGAACCGAGACGGCCTTCGTTGGAGCCTTTGATGACTTCAGGGGACATGTACATTGGAGTGCCGGTCATGGACTTCTGTTTTGCTGGAACTTTGGGGAGCCCGGGACCGCCTGCGGCGCCGAGTGGTGCTTCGTTGGTGGGCTGTAGTGTTTTGTTTTGGCGGGCAATGACTTTGGCGGCACCGAAGTCGACATATTTGATGATGCCGTTGTGGTCAAGCAGAATGTCTGTGGGGTTGGATGATTAGTGTCAGCTGAAAAGAATTCGATGAGTATGGGACTTACTCTCAGGCTTGATATCTCGATGAGCAATGCCAGATTGGTGAAGATATGCTAAACCTTCCAACATCTGCAGAGCGTAAACTTGGACAACTGTTTCGTCCTCGATACGCCCGTGCTCAAGAAGATTGGCCAAGGAACCGCCAGAGCAGTATTCCATGAAGATATAGACTTTGTCTCTGTGAACCTCTATGCCAAAGTAGGACACAATGTTCGGGTGGTCGAGCACTTCGAGAACGGCCTGCTCATCACGAATTTGGCCAGCCACGGTAGGGATCAGCTGTGGATCTTGCAATCGAATCTCTTTAACAGCCATCAGGTATCCCGTATCAAGATTAATGGCTGCGTACACGGATCCAAAAGTTCCGCCGCCAACAAATTGGCCTTGTTGCCATCGCATGCTAACGTTGGTAGCTGATGATGAAAGGTAAGTCAACGAGCGGTCCGCGTCGTTCGACTCTTCCATGACGCGCCCCAATGCCTGTCGTTCTGCGTTCTTCTGTCTCCTGGCCTCATCAATCTCGCTCAATTGAGCAAGCCACTGTTCACGGACAAACTCTGAAGCTTCTGCATCGTTCTTCATCCTGCTCATGTCCATTTTTCGGAATTGCCCTGCCACTGCTTCGACTCTTTGCTTTTCCGCCTGAGCAGCTAACGTCGACTTGGCTCCCATTATATCGAAATGAGATATCAACAGCGACATACATCCAGCTACCTTAGTCCGTAATCGCTTGAACTCGTAGTCGGTAATCGAAAGAATGTTCGGTCCTGAAGTCATAATCATGGCAAATTCAAGAGCCACCACGGCCCATTTGAAAGTCTTTCGGTCTGACGGTACACAATCATCGCAGATAAAGCTTACCCAGTCCAATGCAAGCCTAGTGAGCTTCAAGTTGTTCATCAAACGTCGGTTGACGTCCATGTAGGCTACAGATCTTTTCCCAAATTCAGTGGCGAATGCAAAGCATGTCTGGATAAGTTCCTGGTTCTCAAGACCTTCGGTCTGCTTCCTGATTATTTCAACGCTCTCCATGATGGTATTCGAAAGCTTGTAAGCAGTCTTCTTAATCTTACCGAGCTCCATGTTTACCCTTGGCAAGTTGGCTCGCAGATCGGTCAAGATGTCGAGCTTCATGCCTATGACTTGAAGAAAAGCATTTCGTGCGCTTTGGAGCCGTGACAAGGACCCGTCTGCCACAAGACGCAAGCGGCCAGGTCTGATATCCATTGAGGGCGCCCGCATGGTGATCTCTACTTTTTTGCCGTCCCAATGCAACGGCTCATCCGGCCGTATGATCAAAACATACGGTTCCGAAGTATCCTCCAGGTCCTTTGCGTCGCCGTGAGAGGACGTTCCGAGTAGGGACTGAATATCCCTGGGACGATCGTACAAGGACGGCGATGCTATCAGAAAGATGCCATCGTGTTGAAAGGCAGGACTGGAGATGATGAAATGATCTGAATCAATAAGAGAATCGTAGAAGCTTTGCAATAGCCGCCTTTCGAAGGCAATGTTGAATTCTGTGGCATTCTCGAAGCGGATTCCCAAATGCCTCGAGAAACGAAATAATTTTCTCTGACGAACGCGGACAGAATCCAGTATTTGCTTGTACCGCTTGTCCATATCTAGAGCGTTCTCTTCAGGCCTCCTTGTCAGTTCTCGCTCGAAGTGCGTGGTGAGACGTTGCAAGGCCTTGGCTGTCAGCCCGCTGAACTGCTCGGCGACTTCGACATCGCCTCCCTCCAGAAAACGTCCTATATTGTTGCAAAAGTCCCATTCTTGTTCGAGAATCTCGGCTTCCTTGAACGTGTTCCTATTTCCCACGAGCTTTGCATTCAACATCTTAAAGTAGAACTTCAAGGCGTCCAGGACCACAAGGTCGAAGTTGTCGTCGATGCAGGGAGGCAGCTCCCAGCCGGCTTCTGGCTGAGAGATGACGGTATAGTCTTGCTTGATTCGCACAGCTAGCTTCAGCAAAATCTGAAATTGCGAGATCATCGAGCTCTGCATCATTGGTGTCAGTGTGGCTGGATCTTTCATCTTGGTAGCAAACCTCAGTCGCATGCGGATGATCTCTTGGATAAGCCGCGAGGGAAAATTGATGAGAGTCAACAATTCTTCGATGTAAGGAGGCAGATGCCGTTTAGCAAATTGAGTGGCGTTCATGATGAGTGTTGTCTTGGCTTTCTTGATGACCTCTGCCACTGGAGCCAGCATACTGTGTTTGCCCTCATCGTCACCCTGCAAAGACGTAAGACCGTCATCTTTATGAATCCTTTCGAGGAACGTCGAGTCGTCGGCCAGTCCAGGTCCATCGGGAGCTGGGGTCGTCGACTTTGCAAAATCCAGCTCCTCATTACCAACCCAGCCCCGCAAGACGGCTAGCTCCGTGTTGATCATTTCTGTCGTATTGTGCCAAGAGATGACGGCTTCGGAGCTCTCGATGAATGCAGTCGAAGCAGCACGCTCAATGGCGATCCCAAGAGCTTTCCGCGTGGGAAACAACCTTTCGCATTGTTCAATTTTGTGTACGACATCCAGAACCTGCTTTGCCGCTGGCATTCCCACTTCCGTTTCACCTTTGACCTGGAATGCAATGATCGCCTCGATGACGGGTATGATGCCCCCCCGACCTTCGTCTATCATTCGCCGCTGTGCAGGTATAGTCCGGCCACACACCTTAGCCCTGACCCCCAGCCATAGCTCGTTTTTGAGCACTTCTTCTCCTTTCTGCTCTGTGTTGCCTATCAGCCGTGCCTTCTCCTGCTTAACGACGTCTCCTTTTAGGACAGATGCCAGCATGCTATGCCACTCCAGCCTCTCTCGGTTTTCAGGTACTTGCAGCTCTTCTGAAGATGGTTGGATAGCATCATTGTTGTAGAAGAGTTGGGTGTCTTGATCGTAATTCCCGTCGGCATCTAGATGGACATCGGACGACGGGGATTCTTCATCAGGCTCGGAGTCAGTACTATATCCCAGAGAGGGTGTGAATGGTTCTTCGTCGAGAACTTCGTTGTATGGGTCCTGCCGTAGTTGCTGTATGTAGGCCTTCTCTTGCGCCCGATACTGGGCGTTTGGGTCTCGCCGGAGCCGTGTGCCGGAGAATGAACGATGCCGGCTCGAGTTATATGATAGCAAGTGAGGAGGTTTCCGGGGTGGATTGTAGGTACTAGAGGGAGTTCTTGCGGGAGCTGAAGGTCTTTGAGGCCTTGCGCTTGCCACTGGGGGCAGGGGTGGGACCTCGCGTATCTCTCCCAGACTCTCTTCCCTTGTCCTGTGCTGCTTTTGAGGATTCCATGACGGCTGAGTTGAAGAGTAGCCAGTCAAAGGTGTGAGGCCGTCCACAGTCGAGCCTGGGGTGAACTGGGAGTGGCTATCGGTATCGCTGGGGCCGTCGAAACCGAGCTCATGTCCTTGGTGGGTCAAAGCGGAGTAGTCGTCCGATGAGCTAGATTCGCCAGAATCATGCCGAACAGTATCTGGCCGTTCCTCCATAACCTGAGGAAGGCGATGAGCATCGAGTCGCGCTTTTTCTGGTGTTGTATCTGATCTTGGAGAAACATGGGTATACTCGTAGGCGCTGTCGGTAGTGGCACCCATTGTTGCCAAGGGATTTGAGCCACCGCTACCCTCGTCACTACTTTACTCCGTGAAGTACGGGGACAAAGCCTTTTTTAGCCACTGGGCGAGATCCGATCTCAGATCTGGAGAAAGGTCAACAACCAAGCAGCAAATCCTTCTTACTTGTTGAAAACAAACGTCGTCCAGCTAATAATTACAGCAGCTTGGGATGATAATCGGTAGTAAGTAATTGGACAGATGATTTCATTACTTACACCCAGGTCAATAACAATAATATAATTATAATTACAATTATAATAATTGCGCTGAGCAAGAAGGTATTTTTGAAATATCAGTGCGAGAAAGTGTGGAAGTCTCTACTCTACTCTTTTGTACTACTTAGATGGTGATGGAAATCATAAGTAAGCTACTACTTTACTACGGCACTCCCAATGCCGGTTTGGTGCTGTCATGGCCAAGTTTTCGGACATTAAATAAAAGTGATTGCCTCCATCATTTCCCAACATCACAACTCTACTCTACCTTACCTTACATAACCCATCCCCTACGCCTATAAAGCAAGAAGTAAGCCCGGAAATACGAGACAAAAATGCTCACCTGATCTCTGCAAATGGTGGCATCCTCTACAGTGGCACTATTCGCCCTCGTTGCACGAGTTCAAATTGAGTGCCGAGTTTGGCACCTCGATTCAAATGTCGGCTTAGCGGACAGAAAGGTCTTCGCCTGTCCCTCTGGCGTGTAAAACCCATCACCAAATAGCCCCCAAAGTGGACGAGCCAGGAATTCTTGGGGGCAGACGCTTACCTCCATGCTTATGACCAGTCCAATGAAACACACCTCTCAGTCTCGCAGTCCAGCACGCATTGATTCCGTGGCCGATGACTCCTGAAGCAAAGACCCGCTTCTTGACAGATATTGAAAATGCAGGAGCCCGAGCAACGCCACGGTATTGGAAGAGACCAGCGTAAGGGTAATTTCCATCGTGCTCTACTATGATTAAGAAGACCCAAATCTTTCCTGCGTGCTTCTGGTACCTCCTGGGAACATTCAAGCTCAAGCGCCTGTCTTGGGACAATTGTGCAAATGACCGGACCTCACTTATGATTATGTTGAATGGGCGCATACCCTCTCTGGTTTTTTACAAATTTCATATTTTCCTGCATACTGTTCACCGCCTTCTGTCTGCCTCTCTCGTCTCTTTATCATGTCAATAGCCGATGGTGCTTGATTCTCTCCGTCTATACACCGCATCTTCTCTCATCAGTTGCCTTAAAGGCAAGCAACCCTTCCAGATTCCTCCCGTCTTCAAGGGATCGACTCCTGTTCACCACGATCATGGCAGACCGTCCCCAGGAAACATTCTCTGAGTATCCAGACCAGGCGGCATTCAAAGGTCTAGGTGCGAGAAAGTTTCAGCAGATGGCCAATGACAACATGTTGAGACGCCTCGCAGCAGCGGTAGATGGCCAAGCTGTTGCCGCCACCTTTGCTTGTGGAGGCTCTCTACTAATTTCCTCTTGCCTCCGAAGAGACGACAGCGATGATGATGGCATTGTGCCCTGCCTCCAATTGCGATGGAACAAAAAAGACAGTGCTGGGGGCAGAGTCCGCTTTCCTCTCACTCCAGACGACCAAGCGGGGCTGCAGGAGCTCGGGGAGGCTTGCCAGCCTGCTGCCTTTGGACTGGGCGGCAAAGAAGTCCTTGACCAATCTTACCGAAAAGCTGGAAAATTAGACAGATCCAATTTCCTCACTGACTTCCACCCACATGACTGCGGAATATAGACTCTATCCGTCAAATACTTCTGCCGAGCATGACCAAGGGGGGAGAGGGCATCGGTATTGGCACCCGAGGAGTTAGGGCCAAACTGTACAAACTAAATGTGGGTAGGCCAGGACTTTTGATCATTCGCTTTAATCATTCTCTCAGGTATACTCCGGTCCTTCTGGCATGTTCAATACGCATGTCGACACTCCACGTGGAGCTAAGAATTTTGGCTCGTTGGTCGTCTGCCTGCCTTGCAGCCACGTGGGTAAGCTTTTATGGAGATTCGTTAGAGAATCAGGTCCCTGCTGATGCAGTACACGTTAGGTGGCACTTTGAAGATCTGGCACAAAGGAAGGCCTGTAACATTTGATTGGAGCAACGGAGATGAAGAACGATTGCAATGGGCTGCCTTTTATGGAGATTGCGAGCACCAGGTTATGGAGGTCACCAGTGGACACCGCATCACTCTAACCTACAATCTATACTACTCCGAGGTTGGCAACCTTGCCCAGCCTGTCGCGGACCCAAAGCAACTTGCCCTCTACAGCATGATTCAGGAGATGTACGAAACCCCAGGATTTATGAGCAAAGGTAGAGATTGAAGGTTCTTCTTGATAAAATTCTGATTGATACTAATTGATGATCCAGGGGCTTTGATTGGTGTCTTTTGCAATCATCAGTATGCCCATTCTCAATCGAGTGGTCGTCTGTCACTTCCAGGATCACTCAAAGGCGTTGACCTTGCCGTCTTCGCTGCTTTCAAGGCGCTTGGCCTAAAGGTCCTCGTAAAGCCGGTCATGGAAAAGTACGGCTGGAACGGCCATTCTTGGGGAGGTCTCAGAGTACGAGCTGTTGGACTGGAAGACAAGCAGTCCGAAGAGCCGGAACTTGATTCCAATGGTCGTCGCAAAAGTGCTCCGGATTTCGATGGAGAGTTTGGGACGGCAAATGCTGGGGACGACCCAGACCACGAGGAGTATGAGGACTATGATGACTACGATGACTATGAAGATTCAGTATCCAAGGGCTCTGTGGTTGGCACTGGTCTACACGGCGTGGTATTGGGTGGAGGTGGTGGCTTGGAGGACATGCACACGGATGACGACTACGGAGTATGTTACGACCGTACCTATTGGCCTTCGAAACCCCTTCGAACACTGATCACATCTAAAACAGGGACTCGCACCGAAGAGATGGCGGCACAAAGTGATACAGGATATTCATTGCTGAGTGACCCAGTTCATGAAGACTTGGCTGAAGCGCACATGGCGGTACGTCCCTGCACCGATGCGAGGAGACGACCCGATTGACTGAGGACTTGCAGTACGGCAACGAGCCATGTCTATCATGGTCATTCTCAGCAGCCGCGATCATCGTCACGATGCCTTCGAGTTTGAAACGAGATTTGCCCTCGACAAATCCAAATGCGAACACAAGTTGAATAGGCAGGAGGAAGCCGTAGATTTATAGTGTGGAAACTTCCGGAGAAAGGTATCATCAGTGCTCGTGAAGGTAGAGCCAGAATTGCAAGCAAGACTTTCTACCGTACAGTACACTATGACCGAAGCACGGCGGCGAAACATGCTCGGCTGTGTCGTTTAATTGGTTTCCCAGTTCCCACCCTCGTGAAAGGCTGAAATTGAAAGTTTGAAACAAAAGATGGAATTAATCGCCCCACGCCAAGCGAGGATCACAGTTGTGCCTGCAGAAAATAGACAGTCTTGGCGTTTTCCACGATTGTGCGCCATTGGTGCCATTGGTGCCATTGAAGTCCTTCCGCAGTCATACCAAAGCGAGCACTTTTGCAGCCATCATCTACGTACTTCACTCGTCAGCATTATCAGTGCTTGAATGCAATAATGTAGGGAAGCCGTTGGTTGTAAGTTAGCTTGGCGTTATGATTTATGATTTATCATTCATATCATTTTTGTTCTTATTATCAATTCATCATTTTTATCATCATTAACATCATTGATTACTATCATGATTTCCAAGGCACCAAAGGTGAAAAGGCAACTGTCGGTTCAAGTTCATTCGGTAGGTTGGTAAAGTAGGTAGGTAGGTATTAATAATAATAATATGAGATTGAGATTCACTTTTTTTGGTGGTGACTGGTGAATTTCGAACCTCCACCACTGTGCCTCATCTCCTGCAACTGTGATCTGCACAGCGTCTTGGCGTTATTAAGCGCAAAACAACTTGACCCGCTCCAACCAGATGAGGGCGCAAATCACACGTCTTGCCCTCCCCACTCTTCCTGCTTCCACCCACCCACCTGAGATATTTCAAACCAGACTCGCACTACCTAAGGTACTCCAAGGGTTCTAGCCTGAGTTGCATACGAGCAATCAGCAAACATCGCAGCTCGTTGAATTCTCCCAAAGCTCTACCAGGGCCGTGACGCGTGAGCTGGCCATTCTGAAAATCAATAGACATGTCCGGTCCTGTGGTGGAAGGGGTTGACCTGAGCGCTCTCAATTACACCACCCTCGTTCCATATAATGAGACCATACCCACCGGCGGAAACTCCCTCACCCAGGATCTCAACGTTCACTATGATGTATGCCTCTTACCACCAGCATCAGTCATCGCGGCCACTGACTGACCCGACAATGCTAGGCCGGCGATATCGCCTGGATGCTCACGTCCACCGCTCTCGTCTTACTCATGATTCCAGGTGTTGGGTAAGTCTTCAAACAACTTGACCACTCGATCATCATCCAACTCTGACACCCGTATCAGCTTCTTCTACTCTGGACTCGCGCGAAGGAAATCGGCGCTCTCCCTGATATGGCTTTCGATGATGGCTACTGCTGTCACCTCATTCCAGTGGTTCTTCTGGGGCTACTCTCTCACCTTCTCACACTCGGCTGGAAAGTTCATTGGAGACCTCGAAAACATCGGGTTTAGAAATACGTTGGCTGCACCGTCTGTTGGTAGCCACAGGATCCCAGATCTTATGTTCGCCGTGTACCAGGGCATGTTTGCCGCTATTACGTATGATGATCTCCCTCTAATTATTGCATGGTCATGGTTGTTGACATCTCATGTATAGCGTAGCTCTCGCCGTCGGTGCTGTTGCGGAGAGAGGCCGTATGCTCCCCTGCGTTATCTTCATGCTTGTCTGGGCTACACTCATCTACGACCCGATCGCTTGCTGGACGTGGAATCCTCACGGGTGGGTAGCATCTATGGGTGGACTCGACTTTGCCGGCGGCACACCTGTGCATATTTCCTCCGGATCCGCTGCTCTAGCGTACTCGCTTATGCTTGGAAAGAGAAGGGGACATGGAACCCATGAGTTGAACTTTCGACCTCACAACGTGACTCAAGTCATCATCGGAACGGTATTTCTATGGGTTGGATGGTTTGGCTTCAATGCCGGTTCGGCCCTGAGTGCAAGCATGCGCGCTGTCATGGCCGCTGTCGTTACCAACCTCGCAGCTTCCGTCGGAGGAGTGACATGGTGCCTGCTGGATTACAGGCTCGAAAGAAAATGGTCGGCCGTCGGATTTTGTTCTGGAGTGGTCGCAGGCTTGGTTGCGATCACTCCAGGATCTGGATACGTACCAGCTTGGTCCGCTGTGATATATGGCGTTCTTGCAGGATCCGCGTGTAACTACGGTACGAAGATCAAATTCCTCCTTGGCATTGACGATGCTTTGGATATCTTCGCCGTGCATGCTATCGGTGGACTCGTTGGCAACCTCTGCACAGGGTTCTTTGCAGCGTAAGTACCACCTTCCGGAAATACACAGTCCGGGCATTGACAAAATTCCAGTGACTACATAGCACACCTCGACGGCTTCACCGTGATACCTGGGGGATGGCTCAATCACCACTGGATCCAGCTCGCCTACCAGCTCGCTGATTCCGTCTCCGGGTTCGCCTACTCGTTTGGCGGTTCATGTATCATCCTCTTCCTCATGAACCTCATCCCAGGCCTTCGACTACGAGCCAGTGAAGAAGCTGAGGTCCTCGGCATGGATGATGCCGAGATTGGCGAATTTGCCTACGATTACGTTGAGCTTACGCGAGACGTCCTCAACGGTGATGCATTGATCGACGATAACGAGTCAAAATATTCTGGCAATCAAGATTCCCCAATGGGCCATGGTCATGAGAAGAACTTTTCGACATCTTCCGATGAGATACCAATGAAGGTACGCCAGCGGCCGTGAGCAAATCGAGTCTCACTGGCCAATTGGTATCAACGGCTAACTTTCTCTTCTCGATATGTATAACGACCCTGGAGTTCTCTTTAATTATCTGGAGGGGTCCAAAGGGTCGTCTAGGGACTCTAGCGGGGGGCGCAATGTCTTCGTTTAACATAAGGCAGTTGCTATGGGGCGATTTGAAGCGCAGGGACTTTGAAGCATACCTGGATAGGTCTAGCGATTATTGTGTATCATATTCCACGGTCTAGATATCTACTCTTATACCATGTCTCGGTCTGAGCAGAAAAACTATGCCTTTGAGTTTGTAGCTTCCACCGATCAATGTCATGTCTGGTTTTTCCTACCACGTCAAGGCCACGATACTAATGTATATTGCACCACCACTGTCCAGCTTTAGAGATGCAACAATTACGGAAATTTCTCCGAGCTCCGAGCTCTCCAAAGTGGAGGTCTGTGGTAGGCGCGAGAAGTTTTAGCCGAGGGCTACCCTCTTGCCTGAGTCTATGAACTTCGATCCCTGAACCTCTGCCACAGGCTTCATTTTCAAGCATCGTTGAAAATAGAGAGCTCTTGCAATCATGGCTAGCATCGAATCACCAATCCATTCTCCCGCCCTACCCCTATCTAACTTCCCCCAAAGTCCCGAAGAATTCGACGCAGACTCACGCGTTTCCTTCTCGAAGCTCGTCAACAAGTTCATCCTTGAAGCAGATAATGGTGAAGAGTTTGAGTTTGATGATGCACTGAAGAGATGGGTTCCAGTGGTACGCCCTCATCCCCTACGTATATATGAGGGTGCCCATGCAAGCTATGGTCAGGATGGCGGATTCTAATTGCATGCCTGGTTGTGGTTGGATCTACAGTTGGACGATGCTTTGATGGAGCAGCAAAGAGCGGCGTACGCTGTTAAAGGTGTGGATGAGTCGGAGCCGGCGCAGGCGGGCAAGAAGAGGAAGAAGCAGATTTATACCAATGGAGAGGATGTAGGGACCAACTTCTGCCAACCCATCTCCCTGTAGAAGCAGCCTTGCTACAGACCGCTGATGTTCTATCTTTTAAAACAGGAAACAGGTGGTCGAGTAAACACCAAGAAAGCAAAGCCCACACCAGAACCCCGAGAACGCAAAAATACGGCTGTCTACGTAACCTCGCTCCCACTTGACACCACAGTGCAAGAAGTTCATGACGTCTTCTCACGATGTGGTGTCATTGCCGAAGAAATCGACCGTGGTAAGCCTCGTATAAAACTGTACACCGATGACGATGGAAGCTTCAAAGGAGATGCCCTCATACTCTACTTTCGAGCCGAGAGCGTCGACTTGGCCAGGCAGCTCCTGGATGATACGGAGTTTAGATTGGGGGATGGGCAGAAAATGAAGGTCGCCGCCGCCGACTTTAGTTATAAAGCTCAGAAAGACGCGCCGCCGAAAAGCAATATGAAGGAAAAGAAGAAGATAATCAAGAAGACGCAGAAGCTGAATAAGTAGGGCGCCACTTCCTTGCAATACTGTGTGGAGGCATTGCTGACCATTCACAGTAAACTCGCAGATTGGGACGATGATGATCCACAAGCTATTCAGGAGACCAGTTCACGGTGGGATAAGGTGGTTATCCTGAAACACCTGTTCACTCTCAAGGAACTCGAGGTGCTTCTAATTCCTCCATTGATTTTAGTCTACATCCATTTCTAATGCCTCTCTCATCTACAGGAAGACCCAGCAGCCATCCTGGATATCAAAGAAGATATCCGAGAAGAATGTGCCAAGATGGGCGATGTCACCAACGTTGTTCTCTTCGACAAAGAACCCGACGGCATAGCAAGTGTACGGTATGGTAATGCTGTGGCAGCTAATGAATGCGTGAAGGTATGTATATCGACCCTCCTAAACTCACTGACTCATTACCCAAATCATTACTTGCAAAGCCCGAGCAAAGCCTACGCTTTTACTGATGTTTCCCTCTGAATGAAGGTCATGAACGGCCGCCACTTCTCCGGCATGGTCGTCGAAGCCTACATCGCCGACGGCAACGAAAAGTTCAAGAAGTCGAGCGAGAAGAAAGCTGCTATAATTGAAAAAGAAGAGGGTGAGGAAGAGGGCAAGCGATTAGATCAATTTGGAAGCTGGCTTGAGGAAGAGGCTGGCTCTGCAAAGGAGTGAATCAGTCGTGAGGAAGTTCGGAGTCTGGAGTGCTGCAGCCTCTGGGTCGTGGGTGAGGATCTCGGCGAGGATGGAAGTGTCCAGGTGATGGGTTTGTTCCACATGCATGGGACTTGTCGTTGATTCGACGTCAATGATGTCCCCCTTTTGAAAAGCCCACAGGGACTATTGTGTTCTTGTCCTTCCAGGTCCAGCGTTTGCAAGTCAAATTTCTGTACGCGCTAACAAGAAGCGGCCCAAGACGCCGCTACGCAAGAAGGGACAAACAGAAGCGACCAGACCAGAATTGTTTACAGTTACCCAAAGGAACAAGACACCAATGATGATTCCTCCATGTTAGTCAAGTCGGAAAAGTGACTGCTCAAATTGTCGTTGTTGATTTGAATCCACCTATGCTTGACAGCCCTCACAGCATTCTCCCCTCCTTCGACATCACACACAACCTGCACCTCCCTTCCAGACCCCCAAACTAGATTTACTGCTCCAACACCGTCTGCCTAGAACTCTATAGCTACCCACCCCCCAATCCGTAACTGCTCCGTCAACAACGCAAGCACAGACGCGATAATTGGTGCACCGTGACGATGGAAAGTATCCCATGCACGGAGTGCTGGTGCGATCATGTGTGGCAAGACGATAACGATGGCGACGGAGGGACGAGGGTGGGTGTTGCATTCGAGCCTTAGCCGCAGTCCGAAATGATGACGGGAGGAAAGGGTTGAGCGGAGAGGTTGAGGCGATTGAAGCGGTTTTGGTGGAGGTAGAGCAATTATAATTTGGGACTCGATGTGGTAGAGGTGGAGGAGCGGCGGTGGGGACATGAATTTTTCCGTGGGAGGATGGACCAGGGATCCACTCGCGCTACAACATGAATGAAGGATGCAGGAATGGAGACGACGCAATTTGTAGCACTGTTGAAAAGAAGGCTGCAGCAAAGGTTAGAGCACGACAAGCTTCACCTAGAATTTGGCACCGCTATGCAATCGCATTGAATTCCTGGCTAATCACCTCGCATGCTTCACTGTTTTTTCGCTAGAAACATAAGCAGTCTGAACCACGTGAACAACATCAATCGTGCGAATGTCGCATCGCTATTGCTACTACTCTCTGTTTCTCAATTGAGAGTGAAAGCAGACGTGCATTCGAACATCCTACTCCTCGCCCTCAACAGGAGCTTCCTCCTCACTATCGCGAGTGAAAGTCAGCAGTGATTAAAACGCGCAGCTGGTGGACATGGCTTACTACTCCTCTTCGCCCTCGGAAACGGAGGCCTCCTGGTATTGCTGGTATTCAGACACCAAGTCGTTCATGTTGCTCTCTGCCTCAGTAAACTCCATCTCGTCCATGCCCTCACCTGTGTACCAATGCAAGAAAGCCTTACGACGGAACATGGCAGTGAATTGGTCGCCAACACGCTTAAACAGTTCCTGGATGGAAGTGGAGTTGCCGATGAAGGTCGAAGACATCTTTAGGCCGCGGGGAGGAATCGAGCAGAGAGCTGTCTGGACGTTGTTGGGAATCCACTCGACGAAGTAGGATGCATTCTTGTTCTGAACGTTGCGCATCTGGTCCTCAACTTCCTTCATGGAGACTTTGCCGCGGAAGATGGCGGCGCAAGTGAGGTAGCGGCCATTTCTGAAGTCTGAGGCGGCCATCATGTTCTTGGGGTCGTACATCTGTTGAGTCAACTCAGGCACAGTGACAGCGCGGAATGAGTGGGCACCACGGCTAGTGAGAGGTGCGAAGCCAACCATGAAAAAATGTAGACGAGGGAATGGCACCATGTTAACGGCCAATTTGCGCAGGTCGGAGTTGAGTTGACCAGGGAAACGGAGACAGGTGGTGATTCCAGACATGACTGCAGAGACAAGGTGGTTAAGGTCTCCGTATGATGGGTTTGAGAGCTTGAGGGTGCGCATGCATATGTCATAGAGTGCCTAGATGGACGTGTAAGTACTTAAATTTATACAGAAATTGCCTTTTTGACCAACCTCGTTGTCGATACAGAAGGTTTCATCTGAGTTCTCGACCAATTGATGGACGGATAATGTAGCATTGTATGGCTCTACCACGGTGTCGGACACCTTCGGTGATGGCACCACGGAGAATGTAGCCATCATACGGTCTGGGAACTCTTCACGGATTTTCGAGATCAAAAGCGTACCCATACCAGCACCAGTTCCTCCACCGAGGGAGTGCGTGATCTGGAAACCCTGAAGGCAATCGCATCCTTCAGCCTCGCGACGCACAACATCGAGGACCTGGTCCACCAATTCTGCACCCTCGGTGTAATGACCCTTGGCCCAGTTGTTACCAGCACCAGATTGACCAAAGACGAAGTTGTCGGGTCGAAAGAGTTGGCCGAAAGGACCAGCGCGGACGGCATCCATGGTACCAGGCTCGAGGTCGACGAGGACCGCACGAGGGACATACTTGTCGTTGGATGCCTTCAAGACGGTGAGCTGCACATCATTGCAAGGAAAGACATCCTCATACTACCTCATTGAAGTAGACGTTCATACGCTCCAATTGAAGGTCGGATGTCCCATGGTACCTAGACCGGGTCAGAGGTGTCCGTAAGTCGCGTCGTTTCTAGCATTTGCTTACTGGCCAGAGCCATCGAGTCCATGCTCGCCAGAGATATTCTGCCTGTATCATGAACCACCATGAGTATGTCTGTTATGTCGTGTAGTAGGCCTCGAGGATCAACACACCAGAAGGCAGCACCAATTTGGTTACCCTAGCCTTATCAGCCATAATCCAGGTTGTCAAAGACGAATAGACTCACGCATTGACCGGTTTGGAGATGTACCTGTATATCAGGGAGAGCAGAGTCAGCTATGTAGTCTTCGACCGGCGGTAGGAAGGGAAATGGCAAGAGACGCGTTTGGAAAATTGTTGTGTAGGAGGACGACGTACAATTTCACGCATCTCGACTTTGGAGTAAGATTGAAGACTTTAATGTGAGTAAAAGAGAGCAAGCCGAGAGATTGAGAGTGATATGAGTGTGAAGGTGGAGTGGTGGTTTAAGAGGACTGAGTTGGAGTCTTGAAGAGAGGAGAGCCGTGTTGTGGGACGCAAGCGCGAGGGCGCTTCGCAGGCTTGGCGTAAACACTGGAGAAAATCAACTCGCGACCACTATTGGTCCACCAACTTTTTATCTCAATTAACTCACTCTCTCCCGAGTTCAATTTGGTGAAACGTTTATTCTGCTACCTTTCTTAGACTTATAGATCGAGTATACAGTCAAAAGGCTGTTCATTATCCATTAGAACTTCGGGGGACTGTAGCCGGTATATTACGTCAGTTCTACCGAAAGTTATAATATACTGTACAGAACCATGATCATATTGCTATGCTAGACAGTCGCATCACATACGGATCCCATTATCTACATATGAGACCTCATACCTTCTTCCATACGAGGAGACGTTTCAATATACCCGGTTGATCCTTCGTCACGAAAGAGATAGCCCGGTCACCCACCAGCTCAGCAGATGCTGCATCTGTATCTTCGGGCCTTTTTTCTTGCTCTGCAGCGATCTGCCCAATCTTCCTACGAATATTTCGGAATCAATATTGCTTCTTCAAGGTAAGAAGTTTTGCTGATGAGACAAGTCCAGGAGAAGAAAAAGGGTCTTGTTCCCGTATGTTCTCTCGCGACTCAGAATTTGGAACGAAACCGGGAAGAACAACTAACCAGATTCGCAAGAACCACATGCACACGGCCGCCGCTACGTACATGAAACCTGTAAAGATCTGGGCGTGAAGATAGATATTTCCAATTTTTTGTCTAAGCTCGAGTGCTACTGGCTCAGCGACTGAGCGGCATTAGCCAGGCACTACAGAATGAATGTTTGAAGTGTATCTGTGCGACTCACATGTCGTAGGAAGGACCAAGACTATCCAAACGATAGACAGCGCAGATGGTAACTCTTTCAAGCCCACGACTTCGGCACCAACAGGGGCAATTGTCGTCCAAAAGGTGCCGGCTACAGTTCCCACGATGATAGCGAAGAAGACCAAGACTCCAAAGCTCCTGGCGAATATCCAAATGACGAAGCAGAATAGGCCTCCAATGAACGTGCAAAGTCCAGCCAGGTTGATGGGTCCAGCCTTGTCGGAGAAGATTCCTACAAGAGGACGACCAAGCGCCTGCCCAAGGTTGAGTACTGCCCCAATAATCGACCCCTGCTGTGCACTCAGCCCAATGCTGGTGGCGTAATTTGGTAACGAAAACAGCAAGACGATGTAGCCCATCATGCTGAAGAAACCCCATCCCAGCAAGAGTAAAAAGGCTGGCCTTTTAAATAGCGTGTAGTCGAAGGCCAATTGAATCGATCCAACAGCCTTGTTCCGGTCCCTTATTAGCATCGCGCAGGAGCAATTGACCACGCAGGCCAGTATCCCTAGTATTCTGAACGCCCACTCTACCCCGAGTCGACCAATCATCGCGTTTGTAGCCAAACCTAAATGATTTCGAGGTCAGCATATCGCCGTTGGGAACGGATAGGAGTGGTGAGACCGGTCCCGGGAGTGGTTCACTCCGGCAACAGATCTTGCAGCTCAGGTCGCTGCACGAATCAGGCAGAGATAGCTCAGAAACGATAACTTACTGTACATTAAGCCCCCAAGGCCACTACCCGCAGTGCCAATACCATTGGCAAGGCCCCTCTTCTTTGTAAACCATTGTGGCACAATACCGACAGAGCCCACGAACAGAAACCCCATGCCAAAGCCGAAGCAGATACCTTGACTAAGAAACAGCTGCCATATCTCATGTGTGAATGATGCACTGATTAATGCAAGAGTCTCAAGGGCAACGCCGAGTAGCAATGTAGTTCTTGTTCCACGTACTCGTGTAATGTAGGTTGCGAGTGGCGATATGAGCAATGCTGGATAATGAAATCGGAATCAGTCTTGCATGTTTATGAGGGGTATGACAAGCTTTGAAAGACGTCCAGAGAGTGGAAGCTCCCAAGACATGTCTCATGACTCAATATTTGGTTCAAAAGAGGAAACATGGACTCCGAAAGTACGTACCCTGGGATATGGAGAGACCTCCGACAAAGGCAAACTCCAACGCTGAAGCTCCGGGGTAATAGTCATTGGCCAAGTAGTAAGCAAGAAAGACGCCGTAGGAAGAGTTGATGCCCCACGTATGTGCGTTTATGAAGAAAGTACATCCCACGCAGACCCAACCGAAGCCTCCATCTGGAGGCTCGTCCACCTCTTTCTTTTCTTCAATCTGTGGCTGATCTACGCCTAGTGCCGCGATCGCTGCTTCTGAACCGAGAGGGGAATGTTTCCGATCATCGGCACATGCTTTTGCATCAGCGTGGGGGGGATCCTTGGTGAAGGCGACGGCCATGGGAGGGTTGGGGGATGAGGATTTCAGGATGTCGAGGGTATAAAGGGTGGTGGAATGGCATGATTGCACTGCTGACTGACTGCTGGTATTGGATTGGTACGGAAAATTTGGTAGGTAGGTACTGAGAACATGTGAAAGCAAAGTAAAATCCAACTAATTGCCGAATATCCAGTTTATTCCCGGCTAGATTATGACAAAGACGCACCTCAAAAGTCACAAACATTGCCGTCACGTGTCCAAGTCTGAGATGCTGGGTCAGTTTGTGAGTGCTCGGATTAGGAAAAACTGTACTTGGACAATGAAAAGTGAAGAGTGAAGAGTGGTCTCATAGCACCAATGCTTCTCAATTCTCTCTATCTCTTCGCGACATTTCCCTCCTTCCCCTTGTTCTTCCTCTCGCTATTTCAACCCTCTAGCTCCACGCTGCCCCAGACATTCAGAAGCTTCTGTTGCAATCTTCCCAAAGCTTCGTAAAAACGTTCAAAGTCCTGATGGGAATCCTCCTTGCCTGGTAAGTGAAACTGCGTTGCATAGTCATGCAAGCTGCCCAGTGCCAGTCTCAAGTCGATCGCTCTGGTTTTCAAGTCTTGCTTCTGCTTCTCCAACTGTGACTTGTGCTTCTTGACTACCTCCTGCAGCATCCCTAGACCAAGACTGCCATGATTTCTTATCATCGACGCCACCCTTTCCTCCTCTACGCTCTTCTCCACAGTCTTTGCACGCTTCAGGATGACGATATCCCGTAGAGCCGAATCCGAGTCAGGAGTGCTCTCGAAGATTGCGTTGATGACCTCCCCAAAGAGAGAGTAATATTACAAGCGATTTGGCATTTCTTGAACTTAGTTTTTGCCAATTCTTTCAGCGCAGGTATGTTGTGTTTTTCTGCAAGAGCATACACACGGACGTTGTTCATGCGCTTACAATAGGAGGTCATTGCATCGTTTAGCACTTTTGACTTCGAGCTTAAATCTACCACATGGCCATCTAGATTCTGTGATGCAGCTACGGCCACGGCTTGGGAAGCATCCATGTCGTCATAATCGAGGGTGTAGAGGTGTGTCAACATGTGTCGAAACTTGGATTGGTCGTCATCGTAGTGTGATTGTTGCAGTAATTGCCTGCTACAAACACACTATCAGCAGCTTCATTTATTCATGGGTCGGCCGGTTATGCACCTTGAAACCCGAATCACATGCCGCAGCGAAGAATTCGGAGCGTTGACATATGATGGCGCGGTGGACCTTGTAGAGGTCGGATCCGCGACGGATTGTGAGGTCGGAATACTTTGAAGAGCCAAAGAGGTTACTCAGGCTGCTGACGAGTTCGTTTTGATGAATGTCGCCATGTTGATCAGTGATGTTGTGGTCCTTCGGCTTGTGTTCCTTGCTGTGAAGATGAGAATTTTTGGATGTTCGAAGGCGAACTTCTGAGCGATGTATGGAGAAACGTTCGAACCTTGAATCAAACTGAATCCGTTGACTATTGGTCTCTAATCCACTATGCACCCTTCGCGAATTCGCATTGGTCGCAAACCTCATGACGCTGAACAGTCTTCAATCCTTGACGAAGATGCTGTCGTGGGCCATCTTTAGCTTTTGTTAAAGTTTAATTATCAAATCTATATCTTGGGAAGACATATAGCTGCCATATTCCAGCCCAAGCTCACCATGATCTCTGATCGTATTGCTCAGGCGATCGCTAGATTTCGGTGCTGCAGTGCGAGCAGAAGTCAATAACGACGTTACGCAGTCCCTAATCCGTGACAGAGGTAGTCCCGAATATGGCAGTAATGATTAGGAACGCCATGACTTGGGAGCTCCGAGCCACAACAACTCGCGAAATTTTGCCGTTGCGAGCTTCTTCAACTTGCCAATGTCGTACTTTTGTGCTATTGCGCCCACTACCACATTGTTCATCATCTTGGCATGCTTCAATAGCTCTTCTGCCAAGAGCGGCGTAGTCACGGTGGTCAGAGCTTGGGATGTGACCATTTTCGTCCCGTTGGCCATGTGATGTTGGGTTGAAGCAGCATCTCCTTCGTCGTCATAGGCGAGAGTGTAAAGGTGAGTCAACATTCGATGTAGAGTTGGGGGATCATCCTTCTCGAGGACAATGGTGGAAATTTGCGCCTCCTAAAATAGCAGTTTTAGCACAATATTACACCTTACCAGATGTCGGACAAGGAGATCATACACCTGGAGCTGTTTATCACAAGCTGCAGTGAAGGATTCTGAAGGAGGGCAGACAACGGCTTGATGGAGCTTGAAGTCTTGAGAGCCGCAGCGGACGTTCATGTCTGAATATGTAGACGACTCTAGAATATCAGAATAGCTTCTGGCCAAGCCGCGAATGTGGATCTCTGCCATCTTGATGAAATGCGGTAGAAGTCCTAGACAGCCAGGTGTCTGAGCTTTGGGGACAATCTCGAAATCACAGGAATGCTGTCGTCAACACGTCTGAAACCTTCGACAGCAAAAGATTAACACGATAGTCTGATATTGATCTGGAAAGCAAGGGTAAGATTGTGAGGCAGCAGGGTGCGTCGTCGATTCCGGTGACGAGGTGGCAGTGAACTGCTATGTTGATTGGTGAAAGCTCACGTGAACCAAAGACTTCGAATGCTCCTGAGATTTAACGAGTGAAGCGAGAAATGAGTTTCTTTAAGGTGAAAATCTCTCGAAACGAATTGTTTGAAGTGATCGTATCCTGAGATTCAGCTTGTATTAGTTATGGAAGTATGCAAGATTTCGTCAGCGAAAAGCTACGCATGCTTTGATAAGACCCATTCTAGGATTTAATAGATGATGCAAAGTATGCAAAGTCTAATGGATCATTTACGCATGCAGAAACATCCCGTGGTTTTTGGTTTTCAGGTCGCTGTCCAAAGCTTGTTGATTTTCAATTCAACCTCCTACTCCTCAATCAATTAAGCCTTCAACCTACGTTCCTCACACGTTACACACACCGGCTTCTCCTCATCTTCCCTGATAAAGAACCTGCCATCATCGAACTGACCTCCACACTCCTGAAAATAAGGTATTAGCATTTTTATTTTACACCTTTCATGTCTCTTTTTTACTTACCACACAGCAGAAGCAGTCCACGTGCCACTCGCTCCCCAGAGCGCTTACACCACCCTCGACAACGGGTTTCCTGCACCCTTTGCACTTCCCACTAAACTTCCCAGCATGGCATCCTACACACCACGCGTACCCGTTCTTCTCAACAAATGGCGTCTTCACATCGAAAGGATCACCGCACTCCGCACAGAAGAAATGGCCTACGTGCCATGATCCACCGCAGGCAAGAACGACTTCAGACTCAATGGGCGTTTTGCAGCTGCGACAGCGTGGTGAATAGAGCTCATGATAATCAAGATGGCAGTAGAAGCGTAGAGATGAATCTCCGTCATCGGCTGCTGTTTCACCTTCTTTTTCATCAGGCAGAACATGGATATTGCAAGCTACGCGATTTTCAATGCGTTCAAGGCGAGCGGCGCGGGCAGAGTCGGGCTCGGGGTAGAAGGCGACGCATTCCAGGGGTTCGGCGCAGTGGTGGCAGGTGAAGCAGTGGGGATGAAAGCGTTGGGACGCGGCGCTGACGATGCGGCCTTCGATGGGGAGAGCGCAGGCGGCACACTGAGCTGTAGCTCGGCGGGAGGATGGCGTCCAGTGCAGCTTGGATGAGTGAACTGGAGTCGTTGAAGAATGGTGAGGAAGAGGACGATTAGCTGGTGACGAGCGAGATCTGCTTGAAGGAGATGGTAGAGGTCGCGTGGTAGGTGGGTCCTCAGGTAGCGAGACGGTTGGTATTGGAGCATTGGAGATAGAGATAGATGGTATGGAAGGTGGATTGATGGGTGGCGCTTCATCGATATGGATAGAGGGCGGGTCGGGCACATTGATCGTTGGCACTATGGGCGCCGAAGCTGTTGATCCTGGCATTTGAGGCTTGAATTGAAGCCTCGAAGGGACCGCAGATGGACTATCTGAGCAAAATTCTTCCTGCGGGTTTGTTTCTTTTGACTTCCAAGCTTGCTCGAAGCTAACGATTGGCCTTCCAGGGCGATTGCTGATAACGGTTGGGGAAGGCAACTTCGGGCTTCTATCCTTCATCCGCATAGTTGTAGCCGCTCTGATATCATCGCTACGAACCTCCTTGCCGCTTTTGATTACTGGAAAATCTGGGTGGCTGTCTGCTTGATTGGCAATGACTGGGCCCGGCGGCGTTGAGACCGGTGAATTCTTCAAGTAGGAGGGATTGCGAGATTGAGAGGGTGGATTTCTGTGGATTTCGGACCGAAAGACTCTCATTTTGTCTTCCGCAGAGGAAAATCTTGATCGAATGAAAGACTGACTTCCAGTACGGTCTTTGGACATTGTATTGCGGTTCTTCGTAACGAGTGGTGCAGGTATCCTGCTTTGATCTGATCTAGCGGCTTCAGACGTCTTCTTGTCGGAGTCTGGCTCCTCATAGATCTTATCCTCAGGGTTCCTGAATAGCCCACCACTCACATCCCGTGCTCTGGGTCCACTAGATCGACGGCGACCTGATCTCTTGGGCAAAGCTCTGTTGTTCAAACTCATG
The DNA here is from genome assembly GCA_009733775.1 of Alectoria sarmentosa. Taxonomy (NCBI): domain Eukaryota; kingdom Fungi; phylum Ascomycota; class Lecanoromycetes; order Lecanorales; family Parmeliaceae; genus Alectoria; species Alectoria sarmentosa. Next base: position 186,207 of record WOGZ01000023.1, read on the forward strand.
TAGGCTTTCTTCTGTGGTGAGTCCCACAACACATGGCCCGTTTCTTTGCAAGGGTGGGCCTCTTCGCTGAGCTTTTCGGGTTCTGCGAATGTGATAATTGTATTGCGAATTGTTTGTGACAGGTCAATGTTGCTTTTACAAGACTTTGATGTGTTGGAGACAGACCGATAGCTTGTAGCGGATTCGCCTGTTGCTACACCCTGCTCTGCATGCAGTCCAACGCTCTGGCTCCGAGCATGTGCTCCCTTCTCAAGATGTTGTTTGTAGCTGCGTAGCCGATTTGAATTCATCTGTGGCATTGCTTGATTTCTGTGTTTCCAGACGAGCTCTGACGCTTCACCTTGAGCAGCGGCGTGAATCTTTGCCTCGTCCCGCAAATCCATGTCCTCTAGCGCTTCCCTCAAGGATCGAGCTTCCTGCTTCTCCATCCATCGCATCCCACTCTCTCTGTATGTTCCACTCGGAGTTATCGGAGGCATTCTCAGTATTGTAGAAGTTGAAAACTTCCGTGAAGCCACACCCGCACTGAGTTCTCCTAAGGCTGCGTCTGCAGCTGGCATGTCCATCTGCGCTCGTCTATGCGACAGTGCACTCACAGATCTCTCATTCTTTGGGTCCCTGTTTGGATCGGCTTGTTGCGTTGAGTATGAGGGTCGGAATGATAGAGCTGAGGACGCTCTGACGTAGGGCTCTGGCGTGGATGTGGCCGCTCGGCCAGGGCATGGTCGAGAGCCACCTGGTCGCGCAGGCCGGTTGACTCGAAGGTCTTTCAGATAATGAGCCTCCCAATCTTTGTGCGAGCTGTGGATTGGTTCAGGTTTCAAGGTCGACGACGAAGCGAAAAACTTCAAACCGGAAGATCGCCTTCTTGGGACTCTAGGAGCGCTTGGTCGGTAGGCGAGTTCATCTAAGGGTACTGTGGAGTCATCTACACCTCCAATATCACCATGCTCATCTCGGTGTCTCGACCTTTGCAGTAAGCTCATTGTCGAACTTTCAATGAGGTCCAGGAACAAGGCGCTTAGAGTTGGTGAAAATAATGCTTAGTGGAACAGTGGGCTCCTAGAATTGAGTTTTCAAACGGGTGTAGGAATGTAATATGGTTGATAATTCTGCGAAGGAATGATGCGCGATTTAGTAGAAGCGTGGAATGTTCAAGATGGTGCAACGAAGGTTTTTGTTTTCGATGGTCTAAAAATGGGCGTGGGGTCAACACCAATCAGGTTGGCCCAGCAGCAAATTTGGCGCGAAATCTGCGACACCATCTCGTTAAAGCTTAGACCACAGAAGATCATTTCACCTTCCTGACAATTGCGAAGAGTAGAGAGATGTCAGTTGGATGAGCAGCTGACAATAAAGCGCAATGAACGAAAAGCTCCACGAGCTTTAGGAAGAAGTATAGGAAAGCCCGTCAGCAAAATAAATCTAGGTCAGTCATAGTCCTCTGAGTTGTGAAGCTGTTGTTTCTGGTTGCATCCGCCAGGCTAAGTCGTAACTACATCCTTCATCGATTTCGTGTATATCCTTGCTGTCAGTTGTCAACGATCTTGAGGAAAGACTCCTCCTGACTCCTCCTGTGTCAGATCCATGTCGATTGATTCAATTTATCACCCTCACCGCCCATGTCTCTTCGCCGCCTCCCAGTAGTTGCAAATGTCTTGCTCTTAGCCTCTCCCGAACAAGATCACTCTGAATGCTTTCAGCATGTCAGGCCAGTAAGTCACATCGTTGTTTGAGCCCTCTCGAGTATTCTCCACTCTGCCAATGGATAACTTATACGTAGTAGTCAATTGATCCAAAGGCTCCAACGACCTGCATCTCAGCTCGGTCAGGTCAAGATTAAAGTAGTTTCGCCATGAGACCTTGATATGATTAGATCACATGCTCGCGACAGAGCTTTGCAGACAATCTTGACATTAGCACGAAGTGCTCCAACACCAGAGAAGGATGAACCGTTTTCATTTGATTCCCCTCGGAAAAGTCGAACATCCAAGATACAGGTACGGATGTAAGGGAATTGTTTTGAACGCGCCAGGGAATGAAGGGCACTGGTCACATTGGACCCGTGGATCTTGTTCCCTCTAAATATGAGGTAGACGTGGAGGGCCCAGGTGGGTTCTCCATAAAGAATGGTGACAGCTTCTTCATGAACTTTTTTGCTGACCTCAAGTATCGCCGTGCGGAAAATACGATCGATGTGGCAAGTTATAGGACCTCTGGCACATTGGCCCATGCGCGACACTCGCGGCTGTGAGATGAAAACCTCTCGATAAATTTGCAGCCGTAGCTCAGTGGGCAAGGACATGAAGGTAGCCATGTGGACTAATAATCTTAAAACCAGTGGATAACAAGCAGGTGGTATAATGCAAGGTCCTTTGTAGGTAGATGATGGCAGCTCACTCTCTATATCTTGAATTCCGAAGTCAGCGAGCATCTCATGAAGTTTCAGCAGGTAGACATAGTCCGGCGCACCCGCCTAGGTTGAAATGATAGAGCCCCTGCCGCCGCAGTTGAAGTTCGACCTCATCGTCGGACCCTTAGAGCCTTACGCCCTTGGTCTTTGCACCTCCAAGATTTCTCGATCCTCAAGCAGGTAGAACCTATGGTGACATGAATGCTCACAGTGGGGCCAGGAAGAGGATGTTCAAGATCGTGATGGAGGTTTGCGGATGTGATGGACTGCTGGTAATTTGCCCTCAGTTCTCAGACGTGTGTGACTATAGCCACTCCGTTATACCCTTTCGGGTGATATCCGAGGATTACCCACGAGGAGGCTGTTTTACAACTCGAGCTCGCAGATAGTTCGTTTTATACTCGATTCGGTATAGTATCGGTATGGTACTTACCCCAAAGGGATAGCTCGGAGATGATCGTTCTGTCAACGGAGGATAAACCTCGGTATCTTCGGAGATACTATTTCTCCGTGCGCTCTCTAGCTTCACGCGTCGAGCTTGCCATTACAAGTGGGAGGAAAGAGCTAAATGGCAACGACCGCCTGCGATGTTTGATACGGAGGATCAAGAGTCTCATGAATCATCGGCGAATCTTTGGCAAGCCCGAAACACCTTCCTGTCTCCTAAATCGAAAGCAATTGAGACAATAACCGCCCAAGCATCTCGGAAACGCAAGAACAATGACGTTGAACACGAGAATTACATTAGAGAAGCATTCACCATAGAGGTATGATTGTAGGATAGCATGAAGAGTATCCGTTAACAGATTCGTTCAAGTCGCACCCATCGCTACCGTCCTTTAAAGCACAGAAGCTGATACCAAGGTTACAATTGCCACGATCATGTCTGCCTCTAGCCTACCTCAACCCACTTGGAGGCACGGACGACCTTCCAGGCTCCAACTTGTTCTCAGCGCACATCAATGTCCTTGAAGAATTTCTGCATGAGGACCGATGGTCAAATCAACCGACTGTCTTGATCGCACAGTCAGCTGTTGAGGATGACCTCTACGCTGTTGAGCGTGTGCAAGAAGGGATTTACGCAATGTGCAGGCTGGGTGACTGGGTGACTGTGAAAATGCTCGAGCGAATGCAGACTGTACCTATAGATTCTGTGAGGCTGCAGAAGAGACAATGTAAAAAGCAGCAAGGGCTTCCGGGAGATAAATGGTGGAGTACTGCAGCAATTGGCTTCAGGCCCGAAGAAAGATATGACCAGGACGAGAAGCGAGCTGTCGAAAAGACTCGTGGATTGCGACTGTACTTGCAGAGGCCCCAACAAAAGCCAACTACATCGGCCCAAATTACCCAAGAGATATCACAACCCGTTTTGCAGGATCAGACTGGAAACGTATTGACGGATATGGTGGAGGAGGTAGCGCAAGACCCAGAGGAGGTGCTCAAATTGGTCAGGGTTCAATACCAGGAGGCCTTATATACATCTAAGGTAAGGCATTCATCTTGTACGAGTTTTAGCCACATCACTGATCGCATTGTCAGTCGTCGTTGGCATACTTTGCAAAAGGGCCCTTGTCCCGAGTACGAGCGGCTTTTTATGTCTCCAATGGCTCTGCCAACAGTCTCTCGCATCTGACTTCATTCTTGAGATCTTGCATCCTGTCACTCGCTACTATGGACACCAAGTATCGGGAAACGTTGCCGGAATTGGTCAAAGGGTTCCCTTTCGACTCGCTTTCGGATGACGAACGTACAGCGGTAATTGAAACGACTAGTAAGAAAATTCGCAAGTCCAAGAAGACTAATATTGGCAAAAATGGCCTATATCCAGGAGAAGAAGTCAGCATTGCTCGATGGTGGCTTAGCAGAGATCTGTCTTCTGTCGCTTGCGATTCTGCAGATGCAAGAGAAGCAGTGACTAGGTCAGCTGTGCTTGAGCAGAGGGTCAGAGAAACTCAAATGCAAATCATTCTCTCTCTTGAGACTCTTGCTCTCGAATCGTTAGCGGCGAGCCAGCCAATGGAGAACTTACCGGCGACAGACTCTATAGAAGGAGTTGATGGTTCACAGAAAAAGAAGAACAAGAAGAGGCTCAAGAAGCTTCAGAATCTCAACATGTTGTTAGAGCTACTTGTCGACCGCCTGTGCATTTGGCAGTCAATGAGTGTGGATGAGATGAAAGCCTCAAGTAGCGAAGAAAGGCCCGCATCTCAACATGGAGCAAAACCAACAGCCAAAGCAGTAGGCAGTGATCATCTGCGGCAATTCTGTGTAGATATTCTGCTCCCTTTGTGAGTCTCTTTCCCACGCGCTATGCGATCCCTCGTTACTGAATTCTCTAGCTATGGAGCACGCCTGCCGGAGTTGACGACTTTGCTCTGCCAAAAGCTCGGAGGACCCAAGCGACCTTCGCCAAGGCGCCTACCAATGGCGAAATCTGCATCATCCTATGCATTACTAAAGCCAGGTGCATCGGCGCAAAGACCGCAGATCCGAAGACCTCAACGTACTCTAGAATATGTGCTAACCGATGAGCGATCTACCTCCCAAAGGCCACCACCGTCCCTGTCACGAACTGCCACTGACCCTGTCTTGCCGCGTGTGAAACGCGAAGTCAGCGACACATCGTTGTCGTCTATACCACTAAACAGAGTTGCAGTGCACAAGCGCTATAGCCAGCGAGAAGTAGATTTACACGCAACATCACAGGCCAACGAAGCCAAGCTCAAGAAGAAATCAAGAGTAGAGCAGGAGCTTCGAGGCGCAATCGCGGCGTTGAAGAAACCCAACCCTCGGATGGCTGTCAAGGAATTAGTCGAAGACGCAGAGAGAAGGGCGGCGGCGTCACACTCGAGAAGTATGACACGCTCAGCCCAAGTCTACCTTCTTTATGCTAAACGTCTACAGAGCCTAAGAACCCGGTTCGCAATTCTTTCGCCCAAGGCGCCCAAGTTATGGCTACGCCAAGCAACAATAGACACAAGGACGTCTTCTGTGGTCTTCCACGTTTTTCACGCCAATGTACAGCGTCACTACCTGAATTAGAAGAAGTCCCGCCATCAAGTATCTCTTGTGTGCCATCTTCAAGGAAGGCACAACGATCGCCCTTGTTAGCCTTGGACAGCACAAGAAAGACTGGCAGCAGCGCCTGGCCTGTCGCTGAAACCCCGACGAGAGGTCCAATCAAGCTTTGGGGCCGCCCCTCGATCTCCATTGCGGCGATGGAATCTGTCGCTCATAAACCTCACCCATCGCCTCTATCAGCGGCGGCGAAATTACCCAAAACTTCCAATGAACTATTTACTTCTACCCATCGGCCTTTGCAGGTTCTTGAGACGCCATCAAAGGTTCGTTATTCGTACCCAGTTGAGCAATCTGGAGATAGCACCATCCGTGCAACGCCAGTCCAAACTCCATCCGTTGCGAGCAAACCTGGGGAAAATTCGTCAAAAGCTGTTTCGTCGCCAGTATCGCATGAGAAAGAGGTTTCTATTTACGCAGCTTTGGGATGGGATGATGTTGTCGACGAACTCTTATGAATTTAAGTCTCTTTTCTGCATCTAGCGACGGTGTTAATTGTGAGGCAATAAAGAATTCCGTGGCGCTTTGGGGCTGGTGACATTAGCGAAGAAGTCAAACACAGGTCTAATGCTAGCCCGAGATGTAGAGTAATGATTGCGGCCCAGTATTCGTCACTGTGGGAGGGAATTCAGTGTGACTTGAAGTATCAATCTCTGGGCATACTATCAGAAGAATTGCAGAAGATGCGAAATACCAACACTGTGAGGGAACAAGTTACCCCTGAGCCTGCCTGAGGTGCTTTGGTAATATAAGTAGCAGATGTTTCCGATGTGAACATGCCAATAGAAGCAAAACGGGTTGGATAATGCCCAAGACCGTCACCGTTCAACAGGATTTCGTTTGCTTGTTCTTTTTGAAAAGTGACTTAAGGTATCTTAGGTAAGGTAGAATTCATACAAAGCTAGTCCTAGAAACGTCACAAAGTAGGAGAAACGCGAACACGTCCTCCGTGCACATTCACTCCCCATTCAATCGCCATCATCCATTATAGCCCCTCCACAAACACAAGAACGCACAACGCCAAGGCATTGATCGAACCTCTTTATCACTATCCTCTGAATCTTTGCCTCTCCTTCATCACACACCATGCCTCCCCGGAAAAGTAATGTCTCGCAAATCAGCGCTGCGGGCGAAGATGGCACTCCGGTCAAAGAACGCGAGGGCATTAATATCGAGGTAGGCTAGCAATTCCTCCTTAGCCCTTTGCGGTACTCGTTGTCTTCGTGTCGCTAGTCACCTCCAATGGCCCCGTTGCGCAGCTCTCTCCGTCCTCAATTTTCTACTCTTCTCTGGCTCCTGTTTCTTGCTACGCAGAACACCTAGGCTGACATTCACATGCTGCAAATAGGATCTCTCGCTTCCCCGCACAATGGTCCAACGCCTCGCCAAAGGTGTCCTGCCAGCCAACACCTCCTTACACAAAGACGCCATCCTTGCCATGAGCAAAGGTGCCACAGTCTTCATAAATTATCTCGCCCACGCCGCCAATACCGCCTCCCTCTCCAATGGCAAACGTACCATACCGCCCAACGCGGTCATCGAAGCCCTTGCGGAACTCGAATTTGAGAATTTTGGCCCGAGGGTAGAGGCCGAGTTGAAGAAATTCAATGAGGTGCAGACGGGGAAGAGGAATGAGTATAGGAGGAAGGTTAAGGAGGGGAAGATGGGGGGTGTGAGGGGGGAGGATGGTGGGGAAGAGGAGGGAGAGGAGGAGGAGGAGGGGAGGGCAAAGAAGAGGGCTAGGAGGGACCGGGGGGACGATAGGACAGATGAGGGGGATGAGGGGAGGGAGAGGAGGGAGAGTGGGGCTGGGGATCCAAGCGCGCAGTTGCAGACGGGTTATAGGGAGTTTGAGAATGAGGATGTGGATGAGGAGGGGAATTTCGATGGGGGTGGGGACGGCGAGGAGGACGCGGGCGATACTGAATTGAGACCTAGACGGGAGGAAGAGGAAGAGGATGAAGAGGAGGAGGACGAGGAGGAAGAAGATGACGAAGACGAGTACCCGGACGAGGGGAGACGGCTTAGCAGCGTGGAGAGAGAGGCGAATGGGAGTTTCGGGAGGTCGGGGGATGATCGGGGGACGCCGGGGAGTTCGGCGGACGAGGTGCTGAGTGAGGACGAGGGGAGTGATTGAGAGCACCTATCGAATGAGAATCTCACAAGAAAACGAAGAGCTGACATGGCGTGTTGGTGGGTTGGGCATTCTCGATCGAAAAGAACGTTTGCGTTGGTTAGATGGGATAAAGACATCTACGCGCTTGGCTCTTGTGTGGCCCTTGTCACCAACTGCGCAAGGTGAAATCGGGGCGTAGATATCATTTGCATTGCGAGAGACCTTGGGCAGTGGTCTAGACATAGGCTCCGCTGTGTATGCACATGACGAGCTTCTGCTGCAATGATCCTGCCGTTTCTGCGTCGGGCGGCTCTATGGTTCCGGCTGTCTTTTAAGAGGTCGTGTGCCATCATTTCATTCCTTCATGACCTCCTCATCTGCCACCACGATCCCATCATCCCTCCACAATCCCTCCAACTTGAACTCCTCGGCCCATTCCTTCACCACCTCTTTCCTCCCCACCTCTCCCGTCTCCACCTCCTTTGGCGCCTCAACCCACCCCCTAATCCTACCATCCCGCCAATCCATCAACACGCCCATGGCCGCGCTCTGCAGATTTGGCACACCGCCCTTCCCCAGCCTGCCCCTTCTCCTCGCAACCTGGATCAGGAAATCTGTCGTTACGTCGCCGTTTGCACCCACAGACACGAGCGTTGAAGGGGGTAGGCTGTATTGGTCTAGTAATGGCTGTAACGTGGCTTCAGAGCGTGAGAGACGGCCAAGGAGCAGTGTGATCGCGGAGATGGGGTCGGTGATTGCGGAGGGCGGGAGGGCGGAGAGGAGGGTTAGGTTTGCTTGATAGATTTGCTTTGAAGAGAGATGGGGATTTGTTTCGCCATTCGCGCCTTGGCTGAAGGATGAGGGGAAGACAATACCAGGTGAATCGAGCAATCTCAATTTGTTATCGAGCTTCACTTCTCGTAACGCGGTAGTTACGCCAGCTTCTGCGCCTACAGGGCACGCGGTTGACGATGAGCGTGAGGAGCCCAGACGAGATGTGAGAGCATTAACGACAGAGGATTTACCGACGTTAGGGTAGCCGACTATGCCGACTGTGGTGCTGCGTTTCAGTTGTTTGGAAGAGGCGTAGGATTTGAGGGCGCGGAGGAGCGTTTCGCTTGTGCCCTTCACTGTAAGGGCTTTGTGGTCGAATGTCCGGGCATTAGGAGCTGATGTGTTCGCTCGAAGGGGAAGAGTGGGAAAGTAGCGGCGGAGGTAGATGAGCCAGGCTTTCAGCACTGTTGGAGGTACGAGGTCAATCTTGTTCAAGATGAGGATCAGACGTTTTGACCCAGCGTCTGCGGCGGTGATCTCCCGTTCTAAATCTCGAGAGCGGGTGCCATTGGGGTCGCGGGCATCGAGAACGTAGAGGACAATATCTGAGGTGGAAAGCACTGACTTGAAGACTTTGTCGAAGATGCCGCGGGAGGATTCGAATGTTTGGGGACCAGCGGTTGGGAGAGAATTGGCGATTGTGAGGTCAGCGCGACCTTCTATTTCATCATCTTCGTCCATTTCGTCTCCGTCTTCGTCCTCATCTGAGTCGTTCCCATACTCGGCTGCCCGAGCTCTAGCGGAGGCTAGCAGGGCGCTCATGGGATTTGAGGAGTCGTTGGGCGTGTCGACGTCTATGTCCTCACCGTCGAGGAGGTCCGATAGCTGGTTTTCGTCGTCGTCCATATCCTGTGCCACTGACACATTCTGATCTGCTGCTACGGCAGCTTTTGTCACCTTTGCTTCTTCTCTCTTCCTCTGAAATTCCTCCTCCTTCAAGCGCCTCTTTTCTTCGATCTCATGGAGAATGCGGTCTTTGTAGGGGAAGAGATTGGGAATACCGGGGTCCTTCTTCAACCGCGACCGCCATTCGGGGTTCTGAAATAATGATAAGCCACGTCCGGTGTAGAGGTGATGGGATAGACGATACGTTCTTCGCGAGCTTCCTCTGTTTTCGTTGCTTCGCAGCACTTGCTTTCTCGATCTTATGCCGTAATCGCACCGGTGTGCGTTTCGACTTGGGCTCTGTGATCAGATCAGTATGGTACAAATCAATTTAGAAGTACATGTCCCACTCCCAGGTTTGTTAGCCATTGAGAACTCTATGTGAGTTGCTCAAGCCTGGTTTTGATGCCGTCGCAGTTCGAACCTCAAAGGGTTGAAAAAAGTTCGTGCCGAGGTTTATCCCGAGGTGTGCCAAGATTTCGCATGCTAGTCATACTTTAGGCTCATAAAGTACTAATAGCGGAGTAAATAAGATCCAGGGTCCACACAGCCAAGATCTCAAGGGATTTCTTATCCTTCATTTACCGCTTCTCTTGGTACTGTAGGCCTTTTGATACGTTCGGAGTTATTCGGGACAATAAAGAGTTGAAGGCGTTTATAGATACAATTGTTGTGGGGAAATTGGACATAAAGCTGGTCGAGCAGTTTTTTATTCATTCTAAAGATCTGACACCCGTTGCTAATTCTTCTCTCCGGAGTCCTACGGCTTGGAGTGCTTCTCTTGACAGCATATCCTGGAACAAGCGCCCAAGAGAAGGTAGATAAGAGCCTGGATAATCGACTAATATTTCACAACAAGATCCGACCCGCATGATCAATGCTGTGGACGCTGAGCCGAGAGAAGTTTTTTGGCCAGAATAGACTTTACCTCTCAAATCACTTTCTCACGCCTGACATTCCCCCATCAGCCCATTGAACAAAGACGTTCACAACACTATCAACATGCCTCTGCTAGAAGAAAACCCGAGCTTTACGGGCCGTCCAGAGATCCACTATTTTGCCGGAATCCTGTTTGATATGGACGGAACGATAGTTGACTCGACAGACGCTATCGTCAAGCATTGGCACAAGTGCGATTCTCTAGGCCGCGCTTTGCGTACGAGGTGCATATCAGCTTACCGTCTTCAGAATAGGCAAAGAATTGGGCGTGGATCCCGCCGTGATATTGCAGTCTTCTCACGGGAGGAGATCGATAGATACTTTTCAGCTGTACGATCCAAGCAAAGCCAATTGGGAGTGTGAGTGTACGTGTGTTCGGAACCCTTATTTCCTATTGTGGCCAAAATGTTGAGCCTTGTGACGCGTTTCGGGAGCTCATAGTCTGAAGACGTGTCCTGAGACTTGGGACTCGTTCTTGAATAGGAAATGCTGACTCCGAAATCATTGACAGTGTCCAACTTTGCTCCGTACCTGCACATGGACATGTGTCGAGCTAATGAAAGTCTAGATGTCAGTCATGTTGAAGGATTGATCCCCCATCAATTTGGTCTCGACGCTGTTGAAGTACCTGGGGCCAGAAGTAGGTCACGTTTCGATCTCCGTCTCAAACAAGACGTGCTGACTCCCGAAACATGAAGATTTGCTTGCATCGCTCGAGGCAGCCAAGGCGCCATGGGCAATCGTGACAAGTGGTACACGGCCTCTTGTAACTGGATGGCTTGACGTTATGAAGCTTGCTCATCCTCGGAACTTGGTCGTTGCTGAAGATGTGAAGGAGGGAAAGCCGGGTAAGTCGGTCTGCACAGTGCTTGAGATGGCATCGATGGACTCTGATGAGAGCAGATCCCGAATGTTATCATCTCGGACGTGAAAGGCTCGGCCTAAGCACCAAGGCCAGGGTTCTCGTGGTGGAGGACTCTCCAGCCGGCATCCGCGCTGGAAATGCTGCGTCCTGCAGTGTGGTTGGGCTAGCAACGACACACAGTATCGCGCAACTGCGAGGTTCTCATGGCCCCGACTGGATCGTCAAGGATCTTCACAGTATTCGATTCGTCCATAGAAACGCGGATACAGGGGAAGTAGGAATAGAGATTTCGAACTCGCTCGAATACTAAGAAGCGCAATGATCTTCTCCAGGCATCTTTGCCAGCGGTACGACATAAGTACTTGGTACCCAGGTCGAAGGGTGGGGCGAAGGGGTCTGGCATGAGACGGACCAAAGATCTAGATTTGGAGCCCCCCGGAAGGCATCTTGGATAGGATAGGATAGGATAGGTACCTAGAGTAACAATATGTTGCTAGACGTTGGTGCTGTTGGCCCGCTGGAATTTTGGATGAGGGTCGGGAAGGGCGGAAAAGCGATTGGACTAGTAGCCTGCTTTTTGATTTGATTTGCTCTAGCTTCATCACCTCGTCTGCCACCATGCTGAATCTGGATGTCTTCTTCTTGGCCTTTTCGGCTAGACTTTCGCAGATCTCGAGAGAAAGGGGCCAAGATCTACGGTTGGTCTACCTCCTTACGTGTTGGCAGCCGATCTTTGCGCTTTGGGGTGGCAGATATGCGATAATGCGACAGGCCGACGAATGATGATGCCTTGATGAGACATGGGCGCTCTCAGCTCTGGCCGTTCCAGGTTCAAACGGCCAGTCGGCCCTTGAAATACCTACCCTACCCTGCCTTGCACTTGCGGAGTGCAGACTCCAATTGCACAGTTGCAGCTGAGCCTTTACTTCCCCGTTTCGTGCATCTTCAGGACCGGGGCTGCCCTCTTGAGGCTTGTGGCGTCCTGTACAACAGCTGAAGCACACCTTCCAGAAAACAGAAAAGCGCCGCCGCCGTTGGCTTGGATGTTCAATGCGGACTAGTCCTGGTGTGCTAATGCTAGTGGAGTAGGAAAAGCGCAGCGCCAAGAGCTCCGTATTTTATTATTTTGATTCTTTCATTCTTCTTTAATCTTTATGCGCAACCGTGGTACGGAGGTGGTCAGGAACATGATAGAAAGTATCGTAGCGAAGTGTGCTCTTCCAATCGTGTGATTAATGCCTCATACTCTCGTTACCTGGGACGCGGTGAGAATTCTTTTCGAATTCAGAGACTCGTGACAGCGTCTCGTTCCAGTCTCTCAGGTCTCATGTGCTCTGGAGGCTTGCAGGTACGGTGCAGGTATGGCCGGCGACAGGCGCAGTACCGTTGATTACCAAGCACTTGTGCACTTTGCATTGCCGTGAACCTAGGCATCTTTACAGCTGTCTCACTCTTTCGCATGAAAAGTATGAATTGCCAGTGGGTAAGAGGGGCAAGAGGAAATTGGAGGAATTCCGACGATCTCGATGATCTACGAGGGAGATAAATCGTCCGGGATCCTTTGGGAGCCTCAAAGACTCCCACTCCAACATCGTCATGATCATCCCGACAAAGCGCGGTCCCCGACTTTCCGACTGGTAACGACTATACTCTGATCCAACCATTTGCCGAAAGGTGCGCACAGCTGCATTGCTGTATCCTTGACCTTGTGGTCTAGATCACCGGCATCTCAGCGAGCCTTTTCCTCCAAGGCAGTCGATTGCTCGTGACTCCGACTGAGTCTAGATACTGAGTGCACTGTTCCATCTTATTCCTCGATACCGCCTTGATGGAAATCCCCCACTGCCACATGTTGCCTACGACCAAAATACGGTACTAAACAGTACTAATGCAGTCAGCGTGTAAAGTATCCAGAAATAGGTCCCTGCATCACCATCGCGATCGTGCCAACAACGTCACTTTGCCTCGCGACAAGTGACTTGCGAAGTCATGATATTTTGGGTGGAAATTGCAGTGACTCTCTATTTCCAAGATATGATGGACCGGAGGATGCAACCAAACCAAATCGAAGCTCAAAGGATGGAAAGATGAAATGGCAGAAGCAGCTATGTACTAAAGGATCAAAAATAGCATCATCGTGGGAAGGACCGTAATTGCGGCCAGGGGTAAGGTACGGTATTTTGGAATAAAGTAGCGGTAGGCCTCGTGGCAGATCTTAGCGAATTGAGTTATCGCGGACCATCCCTGCCTTACACTCGCTCTTCCTCTTCCTCTCGCGCTCGCACTCTCTGTCTCTTGCTCCCTGCTGCCTTTCGGCGGTGACGACAGCACCTAGTCGATAGTCATGTCTATGTACCTACTATTTGTATGTACCATGTACACTACACGGTTATGCTTTGGATCATGTGGAAATGATGGCCACGCAAGGGGAAAGTCGAGATAGCTCATAGCTCGTATCCCGATTCCCGAGTCCCAATCTCCAAGCGATCATAATTCTTCTCGCTTGGAGTATTGTTCTGCATGCGGCATATGTGGTGGTGGTGGATGGTTTTCTTGAGGCGCGCGGTGAATTGAGTGGACGACTGATGATTGGAGTTGGACCAAAGGAAAGCCTGGACCACCCTCCACGAATGATGCACGATTGCAGCAGGAAAACCCAAAGCCTGATTTGCACGGCAGGGAAAGTCTTGGTACCCGAAGCCTTGGCTCTGAGCCTGTGACGAGCCTAATGGACTCTAAGGGAGGGCTAAGAGTGACCGCTAAAGGATGGGGCAAGGAACAGGGGTAATGGCCGTAATGTATACCTTAAAAGTAAAGTACACTATCCGTCCGGCGTCCGCCAAGTAGTGCTAATGGCAAAGGGTCCAAGAGCTCTACTTCCTTAGCGGTACCCCTAGCCGCGGGGCCCTCCCGGAGCTTTCGCGCCGTTCGTCGGTATCTTTTTCGCCCTCTCCCTCTCATTCTTTTCCATACCCATTTTAAACATTAGTCCACTCGTTGTTGCTCATAGTAATACTACCTGATCCCCTCGATCTTCCTTTTGTTTACCCTTTTTAATTCCTCACACTCGCTCAACCAACTTGCTTTTCTTTTCCGACCCAATACACTCGCTTTCCCCTCCTCTTCCTCGTGCCCATTGCATTCCTCCCTTCCCTCCCATTCTGCCAATCGCAACTGCCCAATAATAGCCGGAATCACTCGAACCACCCTGCAGGACATACCTTTCCATCATCATCATCATCAGATCGCGGTGTCAGCGTACCAAGTACTGCTTGCGGGCTTGTCCATAGCAGCTGAAGCACTTCGGCCACTCCTTGTCCCAGAACGTGCTGAGTTTCCCGAGGATTCAAGTATATGAGCAAGCATTGACTTGCTTGTTCTCGAGGCCCCTCCGAGTTGCGGCCATTCTTCTACAAAACCCTTCATGCAAAACATGGTCAATTGATTCCCGCAATGGCACACAGTCACTACGAATACTCTCAGCCCGAGTCTATGTTCCCTGCTGCGGACCCTGGCTACCAATTTCCAGGGTCAATACCAAAGAACGAGTCGCATGACTACCACACCGCCGAAGATACGCCATTCCAAGTCAATTACAAACCCTACAACGAACGACAAAGTTACCCGGCCCAGAATATAGCCAACACGGAGGACGGCGACTTGGGAACTCGTTCGCGTCTCACGCAAGAGCAACTAGCCACGCTGGAAGCCGAGTTTGCCGAGAGATACAAGCCGAACACAGAGTACAAGAAGACCCTAGCCGAAAAGATGGGCGTCGAATTCCAAAAAGTCAACGTAAGTGACCACCCTGCTTGTCTCATTTTTCATATTGACCTTGATCGCAGAATTGGTTTCAGAATCGCCGAGCTAAAGCAAAACACCAGAATCCACAGGAGCGGAGATACGATGTTTCACCGGAGCAGGACACCCATCAGGGTTCGGCAACCGCCTTCTCTTCAACGGAGTATGAAGGAATGCGTCAACCTTACCCCTCAGAAAACTTCTCTTCCCCACTGCAGGGCCCAGTATCGTCAGCCGATCTTGCTACCTCCTTTGACTTCCACAATTTGGAGGAGATGAATCGACAGTACAACGCTAATATGGGCAGCCTTCACGATTTCAACAACAGTGCAATTTTGCAACCCGATTTTCCCAACACTGGAGGAACCGATCCTATGTGGTCGACCGAGCCCTGCGACATCTTGAAGATGCCGGCTCAAACGGTCATTGAACGAGACCCATTTGGATGGCCTTCAGATTCTTTCGCCGACGCATCAGCGCAAATGCAGGGTCAAAGGTTCGCTCACGGTAACACTAATGCTCAATCTCAGCCGATGTACCACACTGCTATTGACGGGAGCCCTGTTGGCAACCCTTCGACGCAGAGCTTTGTCACAACTTCTTCCGAGGGAGGCGAGTATCAGGAATTTATGACACCACCACAAGGCACTTCTCCAATGCGAAGTCTCAACCAGTCAGTCTTTCCGCATCGGGGATCAGATTCATCTGATCTGGCAGCAAATTTTGACACCATACACATCCAGCAATCACGGACTGGACTCGGAGGACCACGTGGCGCGTCCAACGCTGCGTCTGCAGCTGCACTGGTCTCCACTACTGGTCTTGCAACGCCTCAAGTCAGTCCTGATGCAATTGTCTCCAAATCGCCCTTTTCACCCGGCTCTTCTGATCTTGCTGCGAGGAGAAGACGCCCACGCCCGTTGGCCCTTCAGAACGATTCGAGCCGAAGCATATCATACACAGGACCTGTAACATCGTCTTCGCACCTGCGAGCGTCCCCCCCTGGTTCAGGCAAACAATCACCGGTTCGCCGTATCAGATCGACGGGTAACAATTTGAATGTCATGACCGGAAGAGTAACAAAATCTGGCACGACATCTGCTCAAATCTCCCCCCGAAACTTTGAATCGTGCTTTCAGTTGGCATCCTTATCGGAGTCTCAGCCTAGTGCCTCTATTAACGCACACGTCTCTCAAACAGCACGTGCTGAACAGAGCCTTCTTACACCGTCGTCGGCCACCTTCGCACCGCAGGCCCATACCGCATGGCCAAATAATTTCTCCAGTTGTAGTCCGTTGGCTTCGAGCTGGGAGCAAAGCATGCATGACAACAGCACTCCTGTCTACGCTGCTCAGCATGGCTTCTGCTTGCCTCCATCACCTCCGAGCTACCAAAACGTAGGCTCTCAAATACCGTTTGAACCGGCCCATCACCAGCAACAATTTCCAATTCACTGGCCTCCTCAATCCGCCCCTCCGCATCTTACAAGCTTCTTTGACCCCTCGCACCCAATGGCGGCTGACGGGTTCAATGCGGGCTGGCCAACTCCGTCAGTTACACCACCGGAGCCTTACCGTCACAATCAACAGATGCCTTTGCCCATGCGACCAAATCACACGCTACACCATAGGCACAGCGGACCAATGAACTTCTTTGCAGGTCCGCATCAAAGCTTCTCGGGTTCCCATCCTAGTGTAGGACCCTTCCAGCCTTACCAGCCACCATTCCAAAGCACGCCTCCTGCGCCCAAGGAGCTCGACATTAAAATTGATATCGGTCCGCCTGTTCCATCTCAACATGGGCAAGAGGTCAAGACGTATACTTTTAACCATAGCACGCCAAAAGATTTTTCGCCTGGCAACGGAAAGAAGTAGGCATCAGCGTGCCACCATCCCAGCATGGGCCACGCATATCACTCTCCTAGCGATCCTCGACATGGACCGCCGGCCTCTAGAGCGAGGAAGCACGCTCTGAGCGAGCAACGGTCACTGAAGATTGTCGATCAAACATGTACGAATATTACGCTTCTTTCGTCATCCACCTCACGAGAGTTGGTCCTTGAATGTAGAGGAAGGTTCATGTCCGCAAGCCAGCATCGGACCAAGGTCTCGACCGTCACATACAGCTTAATATACTAATACTAATTCGCCCTTGATATTGGAGGCGCGTCTCCCTGACGAATTTCCTTGGTCCTGAAGCATATAGATTTGCGTGCGCCGGCAACAAGATTGATTGTTTATACCGTCATGTTCAGCGTTTTCTACATGACTACAACATGACAGGTTAGCGGGGCCCCGGGGAGCGAATGGGCAAGGCATACGTCAAAGCAAGCGGGCGGACAGGCGCATTTGCATTTGGGGCCGGTGATTGTATGATAGAGCGGGGGTGCCCAGTGACGTTTTCTTGCTTGGATATCTCGGGCGGAGGTCTGTTTGTGAAGGGAGGGGATGGGGAGGAGCACAAGAGATGCGATAGGTGGAATACACGCTGGGGGATGATGGATATGTTTTATCTAGCAATGGCCCAAGGCCGAATTCGCACGCAGACAGATTGCCAGAGGTGATGATTCGTTGTGAATGGATGAGGGTGATTGCCTAGGGCGGTAGTGAGTGAAGCACAGGGCCATGTTGGTGATGTCTATTATTGCCACCAGGTCGGAGGCTTTCCTTGTTCATGGCCGCGTTGGCCGCCACATTTCCCATTGAGTGCTGGATGGTCATATACTAGCTCCGACGGCTTCGAGGCTAATGAGCGGCTGTCTGATGTGGTCGAGGATAGAGATTAGCGAATAGGTCGAGTATGGGGATTGGGGAAAGGTTGCCAGTCCAAGTCGCAGGCCGGAAGCCAATGATGATACTTCGGCCATGACGATACAGGCACATGCACCATGATACATGTAAGATATTACTTATGGGATATTATGGTATTCATCCTGGTATTCTTGAATTTTGATATTCTGATGTCGCTCTTCTGTTGCCCCACTTTCCACTTTCAGGTACACGGTAGATCGTCTTCTACTACTCTAAAGTACCGAACCATTCTTCCGGGATTGGCTTCCGTTTGGCAAGGCTTGGCAATGATTGGTAAGAATTCCTTCCCTCATCCCTCATCCCCTGTCCCTTCCTTCCTTCCCTTCCCTCTGTTCCTTCCCTTTCTTCCTCTACTCGTATTCCGCCCTGTCAAGTTTGAGTCTCAACTCCTACTTCCTACTTCCTAACTCCTAACGACCAACCACTCAAATTTCATTGTGATTTCACCTTACTAACTCATCATACCTAGCTAGACCCACACTCTTTGAAACATCATCTCATCACACCCACAAAATCTCGCTTGCCTTCTCTTTCTTCCATAGAGCAGAAAAGAAAAAAATCAAAAGTTGGCAACGGCCACCCCACGTCCACGCTCTAGCCCCCCCCCCATTCCACCTCCCCATGCACGATCCTAATCCAGAGCCCCATAATCAGCTGCCTGCAGATTTTATCGCTTATGATATCCCCTTCCAGAGCCATCCCCAACAAATCACCACCGAAGACAATTCCGACCGCTTGCCTATGGGCGCTCCTTTCGCCCAGCGCATGCACCATGCACGCAATTTTACATGAGTACCGGCGTTTTGGAGGCCGTGCGGTATTCTATCATCTCTACGCGAGGGTCATGATGAGGTGAGACGAGGGCACGAGCCTTTGATTACCCTCCTTGCTTTCTGGTCAAGAAAAGATTTCGCAGAATGACATCGGATCCTTCGGGACCTGTTGTGTGTGTATGTGCCTTTTGGAAACCTTGCAGAGCTATATCCTTGTCATTCCTCTCCCCCCCCCCCCCCCCCCCCCTTTCCTTTTATAGGGCTTGCGCCGGGATTGATGGATGTATTACGCCGTGCTGCCAGTTGTCCCTGCGAAAGCGTTGTGCATGCGAGAGTTTCTGCAAGATTTGGGCGTTTTTGCATTATCTAGCAGCCTTGTGTGGACACGGTGGATTCGGAGGATTAGGCATTCGCGGGAGGACCGGGGGGGGAGGGGGCGTCTTATTTTTGAGCTGTCAGAGCTGCAGCATGCAGGCGGATGTTGATTCCTAGAGGAATGGGTGGTGGTGGGGGTGGCGCCGTGCACTGCAACGACTTCTAGAAATGGCTTCTGCAGTATCTTGCATGACTGAGGGGTGGTGGGAATCTCGGGGAGCGCGGATCCATTCATTCGCCGTCTGGTGATGCAGGCGACGCTCTTGCTCTCGGTTCGTTGCTCTGAGCTCCTATGAGGCGTGCGGCTTCCTGCACGATTTGGCAAAAATCGGGATTTGGGATTTTGCAGCCTCACCCTGTTCCTTTCAGCCTCGTCTTTCTCTCGCCATTTGATCATCATCTGATGTGAATACGTCCATGGAGTAGATTCTCCATCTATCTATCATGATCAAGCTTCGAGCAGGTTTCCTTTGGATTCATCCTGCAAGACGTTTTGACTTTGCAGCATCTCGTAGCCTTGCTGTTGGTCCGTTTGTCTTTTTCCTTGCTCGGGGGCTGCATGAAAGGGTAATGCAGCTCCTTCTTGGCACGCACAAGGAAGTTGGAGGGGGCCGATTCGCACTCCCAAGCCGTTCACTCTGCTCTCTTCACGGCTCCGGCGGCCCAGCTTGAAGATGCGACGCCAACCGAGCCAGTTGAGGGTGTGAGGGCGGTTTTCTTGACCCTTCCTCGAGGCTCGAATGTTTTATTCCCGCCCCTAGTACCTGCAGCTTCTGGCATTTGCAGCTAGTAGACGGGTGATGTCAGCGCTACCATGCAGTTGTCGCAATGCTGACTGCCCCGTCTCCTGCCGTCAGCATGCTTCCTGGGCTTCGGCTCATTCTCTTTTCCCTCTTCATTCAGGCCGTCATCGAGTGAGTACTCAAGCACAAGCAAAGACTCGTAAATCGACTTGTTTCTCATGTCTGGTGTGCACCAGCTTTCCAAAGATAGATTCGTAGTCATCTCACACACACGTATGGAGTACCTCCGTATACATCGGAATTAGGCAATTCAGGCACACACAAAACGAGGGTATATCAACGCCACCAAGTGTCGCTCCATGCGTCCAAGAAATCCCAGCTCGTACTCTACATAGGAGCAAAGGCGCAAGATGGAGTCTTGTTTACCACAACGCCGGCGCAATGATTCAAAAAAGACTGGAGCAAGTGCAAATACAAAGACAATGTCGTTCAAATCCTGCCAATCCTGGCGAATCGGTCGAGGCCGGTGGGGGCTAGGCGACGACGTCACCTCATCAGCTTATCAACCGTCTCCCGCTCGGCGTTGATGGCAGCTTGCAGTTTCCGGGTCTGGCGCATTGCCTCATCCCTAACAACACGGTCAGCTTTGGTGTCCATGCTCAAAGACTCTTCCAAACATACCGAGCAGACTGCAACTCCATAACCTCAATCTGCGCCTGATTCATCCTACCAACTACCTCCTCCATCTCCTGATCCGCCTCACCCAGCGCCCTTTCCAGTTCCGCAACCCTCTTCTCCAAGTACTCAGTCTTAAGAGCCTCGTCAAGCGACATACCCAACCCAGTCGTCGTCCTGTCCAATCTGGGCGAGCGACCGCCAAACATTGTCTTCGGGGACAGCGGAGAATTCGCAACGGAAGAAAACACGGTGGGCGTCTTCAGACCACTCTTGAGCCGCTGCAGTTGCTGGTTATGGCTTTCCCTGATCTCGCGGACCTCCTCTTCGTGTTGCGCAAAGGCTTCCTCGGAGTGTTGCTGTGCATTCATGAGCTTGTCCTCCAAGTTCTTGAGTTTGCCTTGCATGCTGTTAATTCGCGTAGTCGAGTTCTTCTGCGCTTCCTCGCCTCTGCCCACAGCTTCGGCGAGCCTTTGTCGTAAACCGGCATTCGATTCTAATCGGAGGTGCACTTGAGAAGATAAGACCTCCACACGGTCTGCTGAGGCACGAAGCTGGTCTACCAAGCCCGCATTCTCTCCTGTGTGGAAGGACTCTGCTTCCATGAGGGATTCTGCTTGTGCTCGAAATGTTGCTGCTTGCTTTTTCGCATAGTCTCGCTCGGCCTCAGCATCGTTCATGCTCTTCAGTAGCTTGTCCATTGTAGCTGCCGTGTCAGCATCTTCAGCACTTGAAGGTGCGCCCCCATGCAGCTCCCGAAGTTTGGTGATGGACATGGCTTGCGTGACTTGTAGATCTCTATAGGCCCTCTCAAGCGAGGCAGAGGTGGCATGCGCTCCAGTTGTGGCGTCTGGTGATGATCGACCAGAGATCTCGGGGATCAGGATGTCGTGCTCTTGCAGAACCTTCCTGAGAGAGCTCGTCTCCTGCTCGGCTCTATCGAGATCTTTCTTCAATCCACCGAGTCCCTTCTCAATATGGTACTTCTGCATGGACGCATCCTCGGCTCGCCGCCGAAGCTGATTGATCTCAAGTCGTAAGCCTGTTACTTCTTTCTCATACCCCATTCTCCGAGGAGACTGGTTCTGCAGAGCTCGATCTCTCTCAATCTCCAGGTTTCGCATTCTCTTCTCATGCTCGTTGTTTTGGTAATTCTGTCGATCAAGCAAGCTCTTCAAAGCTCGGTGTAGAGCATCGCGCTGCATTTCAATATCTTTTACCCTATCCGCAAGAGAATCCCTAGATTCTCGTTCCTTGTTCGACACCGAATTTGACCTCTTCAAAGTGCCGGCTCTTGACAATCCACCCCTTTGTCCAGCAACGGAGCCCGATCTGATCAGGCCCATTACAGATCCTTGCATGTCCGATTGTCCCTCCTCTTCAGCAATAGAATCGAAATGTGAGTTATGGTTTGGCATCTCCGCCGGTAGCCTTCTAGCATTTGTCAATGTAGAGTTCTCATTTTTCAAGGATTGAAGCTCTTGCTGCATCCGTGCGTTATCGTAAGTCAGCTTTTGGTGCTCTGCAGCTTCCCCTTCAAGACCTTCAAGACGCGCCTTCAGCTGAGGCACCACCTCGTCTCGAAGGTTGTCTCGTTCGTCCCGATGCTGAGAAATTTCACCTCGGAGCGCAGTCAGCAAGTCCTCGAAGTTTGTTTTAGCTCGTCGTTCTTCTTGGAGCCGCCGTCGATGGTCTTCTAAAGAGCTCTCAAGTTCATGGTTCTTGGTGATCACGCCAGAGTACAATGCACGCTCTTCGTCCATCTGTGAATCGATCAGCTATATGGAGGATGCGGTCGCACGCATCATACTTACGTTG
The DNA here is from genome assembly GCA_009733775.1 of Alectoria sarmentosa. Lineage (NCBI taxonomy): Eukaryota > Fungi > Ascomycota > Lecanoromycetes > Lecanorales > Parmeliaceae > Alectoria > Alectoria sarmentosa. The sequence goes on from WOGZ01000023.1 coordinate 208,332, forward strand.
GCCAGCTGCTTGCCCAGCTGCTGAACGTGACTCTCAAGCGCCTTCCGTTGGTCACGCTCATCTTGTAGCTTCTGCGTCAAGTTGAGCTTGAACTGTGCCTTCTCTTGCTCCGATATCCTTCTCAATTTGGCTAGATCCTCCCCCTTGCCTGCACCAGCGTCGCTCACGGGGTACCTGTATGAGCCGCTGCCCGAGTCCGAGAAGTAATCGCTGGTCCGCCGTCCCAATTCCGGTCCTTGCGATGCCTCCAGTCGTAGTTGGTCCACCAGATCTTCCAACTCCAATTCTCTTCGTATCGAGCCGGCTAGCTCTGTGCTGACCTCGCGCAACTCTTCATCCACGTCATTGAATTGTCCTGTTTCATCTGCGCTTGGCGGGACTGGGAAGCCAGTGCCGGCAAAGTAATGGGTGCTCATGTTTCCGTTTGCTTTTGGAATATCTGTTACACGGGATATCGACTTGCTGGATGAGGTGATACTGTAAGGTGATGGGGATAGCGGTGAAGGAAGAGCTGGCGAATGACTACCATCTGAGTATGTTGTGGGTGAGACTTCGGCAATGGGGGACGAGGTCTTCCACCCGAAGAAAGACGTAAGCTTGTTGGGTCCTGGTGACCGGGGAGTTTTCGTTATTATCGTAGGATCAGAGGATTCGTAATCGTTATTCGTGGGTCGATTGGAAGGGTGCAAGGACATTGCTCGTTGCAATCCCAGGTTGTTGGGGACTGCTTTGGCTCGGGTAGCTTCATGGAGTCTGGATTCACTAGCTTGCCGTGCCCGTTGTGGCCGGGGAGAGGGTTGTCGATTTTCCGTATTAACAGGAGGGAAGTATTCGCTGTGGGGAGGTTGAGGACCACGTGGAGAATAGCCTCGGGGAAACCTAGGATAAACATTGATCAGCGTTGGTGAGGCTGCGAGGAATGTATGAGCTCACTGGTCAAGGTCACGGACTTCGAGTGGTGGGGAGATGATGTTAGGAGGAGGCCGCGATGGTGGATCTTTCAGAAAGGATTGTCGATTAGGATCACCAGGGTTGTAGCCGCCAGCGTCATCTTCTCCAATAGCAACGACCACGCCTCCGGAAGAAAGGGATGGGACTCTGCCTGTGAGAGGAGAGGCAGAGGAGGGGACAGGTTTCCGTTTGACTGGCTCAATCTTGGGAGCAGGCGCGTGTTGACGGGATGATGGGGACTTGGATGTGGAGGGATGGGAGGGTTGGGAGGCAGAGGGGTCGAGTCTGGGACGACCGCGGTCCATCATGTTGCATTATTCCTCGAGGTTTGGTCTGGGTTGTGACTCCATTGTCGTTATTTCCGTCCAGGAATCCTGACCCCCAGAATCCGATAGCCAAAGATATGAGCCCAACCTTGCGCAATCGTCTCTGAGTCCCGCTTTCTACAGGGGTAACAAGAAAGGAGAAAGGAGAGGGAGGAGGAGGAGGAGGAGGCTCTTGGTGGTGGTGGAGTCGAGTTATACGGTAGATCTCCGCCCCTCTGTAATTTGAGCAGGGCGCCCAAGGGGGAGGGTAGTAGCACTACTTCACTCTAGGCAAAGTAGATGTAGGGAGCGCCGAATCCAATATCCGACCACAACCGACGATGATATGAAGGGATGTTGGTATGCATGTAGGTACAAAATGTGGTGAAGCTGAAAGATGAAAAGAAAAGAAAAGAAAAGAAAAGAAAAGAAAAGATGAAAGACTGGTGATTAGGAAGGTGACAGAGTACTACTCGTACTACTCTACTACTCGTACATGACTACAGATGAATTCCAACTGGAAGCCTGAAGGAAGAAGGCTGAAGGAAGAAGGAAGAAGAAGGAAATTTTGAGATTGCACTTCGGCTGTCATCCGAGTAACCCCTCTCCCCCTCCAGTCCAAGCGCACCATGCAAGGTCCCGCCCGGAAGAGTCGCCAATCGCAAAGCACAGCTCGTGCGAAAGGGGTCACTGAAAAGTTGCAGGTTGATTAAGTAGATTAGATTCCTACAGTACTCTACTAGTACCTCTACCTAAATTTAGACGCGCTCCATCACCTACCTACCGACTTGTGGGTAAGAAGCTATCATGTTACCGTATGCAAGACACAGAGAGAACAATGATCTCTCTGAGAAACACGGAGCGGACAGTCGAGGCTCTCTCTTCCTCCATACATCATCTCACGCAGGCATTCTTGCCTTCAGCTTGCCTTCAGCTTGCCTTCAGCTCGCCTTCATCAACTCAAGTTGGATCTTCCTTTTCCCCGTCGACACCTCCTTTACGTCGCTGATCCTTACTTCAACCTTCTGGAATAGCTCCACCTGCAACTTCACCGCCGTACCATTAACCCTAAGGACATACTCTTCCTCATCAAATGCGCTTTCAGGCTCGGGTGTCGCCAAGTCTCGCAGTCGTATCAGCCCTTCGATGCCGAATCGCGGCACGAATACCACGAATCCATTCGAGAATACCTTCATCACGAACCCCTCTTCTTCCACTATTCTTCCCTTGAGCGCCTGCCCAACGTAGTATTCTATGCTTGCTCTGCCGGCCATCTGGGCGTTCCGATGTCTCACGTTGATGTTTTTGCACACATCTTCCAGCTTTGGCTTGCTGTGCAGGCTGATGTCAAGTGTCTCGTATTCGATGGCCGCAGCCAGTTGTCTATGAGCTTCGAGATCAGCGTATCGTCTGATAGGACTGGTGAAGTGAGTATAGATTTCGCTTGCAAGGCCGTAATGGCGGAATTCAGGGTACGACTGGGTCCCTGAGCAGAAGTATTCCGCAGACATCATGCATCGTGTGGCCATAATACGAACTAGCGTGTTGAAAAAAGGCTCCTTGGGGTCGACACATGAGTCCAAGGAATCTGCCACTGCTTTGGAGCTTTCCGTGCGGAGATTAAATCCACGCTTGACTTTCAGCTGCTTTGCGAGCTCCTCGAAGTTGCTTTTTGGGGGAGCAGCATGCCTTCGGAGCAAGGCAGTCTGCGGAAATGCTTCGTAGGTCTTCCGGGCCACGCTGATGTTGGCGAGAAGCATGAACTCTTCCACGAGCGAATTCGTGCCCAGCAGCTCCTTGGTCTTCACATCTATCGGGTCGGACGTCTCCGATTCGGTTTGCACACGTACTTCTGGACTCGCAAGATTCAAGGCTCCTGCATCCATACGCTTTTGACGTAGCTTTTTCGAAAGCCTGAGAAGAGTCCTCATACCTTGGGTCAATCCATCTTTCTGCGATTTGTCGTCGATTTGCATTTGCGCCTGCTCGTAGCTGAAAGCCTCCCTGGATCTAATGACGGACTTGGTGAAGGAGGAGCTGACGATATCTGCATCCTTTGTGATTTCCCAGATAACGGAGAACGCATAACGTTCGACGTATGGTTTGAGAGAGCACAGATCGGTACCTAGCAGCATGGGCAACATGTCAATACGCTTGTCAACCAGATAGACCGTTGTTCCTCGTATGCTAGCCTCTGCATCCATTGCGTTGTTAGGCTTGACGAAATGTGACACATCTGCGATATGGACTCCGATTTCGTAATTACCATTCGGTAGCGGCCTCGCGTGGAGCGCATCATCGATGTCTTGACAGCCCACAGGGTCGATACTGCAAACCAAAAGATCACGTAGATCTTTTCTGCCCTGCCAGCCTGGATCATTGGTGCTTGCCGGCACCTTCCATTCATGACCTTCGGAAGGTAAACATTCCAAGACCCCTTTCGGAAATGGCCTGTATTGCACGTCATACTCTAGCAACAATGCCTCGGTCTCTGCTCCTTTGGTTTCAAGGTCCCCAAGGGACCTTACAAAATGGCCCTCGGGATATCGCGAGCTTTGATCCCATGCATCGATAGTCACTAAAACTCGCTTGCCTAACAGTTCGTCTACTTGACGGGTACGTAGTCTAATCTTAGGTATCCGTTTGTCCATTGGTATCAAGAACACTGTCTGCTGCTTTCGGCTTTGCTTTGCGGCCGAACTCGAGCTGCTGTCAACATGCCCCACATACTGGCGCCAATTTCTTTTGATCACCCCGACCACTCTAGCTGTAGGCCGTGGTCGACCTTCGGTGCTCTTCCCTCGAGTCTTTTTGACTTCTTCTTGCAAGACCATGCGTTCTTGTTCAGTCACGACAGCTTCTCCTTCAGCTTCATCGATATCTGCATTTTCGTTCTTGTTCAACGTATCTTCCTCAATGATCTTGGTGGATGGTGCTTTCCATTGGGATTTTGGCAGAACCTCGACCACAACAACATCGCCTGACACAGTCCTGTTGCTGTTTTCTCGGCCTAGTATAAGCAGAGACTCGTCAAAGGCCGGGACGTGTACAGAACCCTCGAGATAATTGTATGGAGAAACGTTAAAAACGCCTTGATGAAGCGCCCCAGCTCGAACACCGGTCATCATCTTGGATAACGAGAAGTAGTCAGGATAAAGCTGTTCAGCAGTGGTACTTCTCGACTCTTGACCTGGGCGAGAAGCATTGATCATATCAAGCAGACGGTCAGCATCGTCGAGACCAGAGACGTAGTCAGCCAAAGAGCAGGCGCTAAGCTTTTCTCCTTTAGCCTTTCGAAGATTCTCTTTATCATCACTGAGCAAAACGATAGCCGGGCAGTCCTTGGACCGCTTGCTGGATCTGACAGATTGATTCAAGTGTTCTCCATACCAGCTGACTGCTCGCCGGACAGCCCTGTCATTACGGTCATTGATCGTCTCTCCCTGTGCTCTGACAACGTAGGTCTCCTGCCGGAAGTCATTGAAAAAGACGTAGAAGTGTTTGTCTTCACTCTTGGTCAAGCCAATGATACGATTGTATAATGGCAGAGAACGGTTTCTCAGCTCCTCCAGGACTGTCTGAAGAATAATGACATCGTGAAATCCTGAAGTCTGTTCGAACAAATCCATGCCATTGAGTAATGCATTAGTATCTGGTACTAGGTAGTGACCAGCCGGAATTTTTTTTGTGCCTGCTGGCTTCTCCGACAGAACAAATGGGGCAACTTTTAGAATCTCAGTAAGGGTCTCAATACACCGGAAGGCGGGCATTATGCATTTGACCTACCGACTCCATTTGCGTCTGCTGGGGCATTTGCCAAGCACGCTGAGCACAGTCTTGACGAACACGGGATGTCACGTCTGAGATATAGCTCTCTAACAATCTTCTGCACCTTGCCACTCTTAGTCGATCTCACGAATACTTTACTTGAGATGTTCGAGGCGTATGGATCAGCTAGTGATCGTTTGAGACTTGTCATGGCTGCGATTCAACTTTTTAACACCAGAACATTTTTCCAGAATTCTTCATAGGAGTCTTGTTAAGAGTCACTCGTGCAGTCATCCGTTCAAGTCATAAAGTCGTCGAATCCCTGTGGCATAGGTAATCACTCAGATCTTGACGTTGGATTTTCCGAAGCGGACAAAAAAGGCAAGCGTTGCAATCCTGGACAGCGCCAGTATCAGCCCTAGCCCTATCTTCGGAAGGCGGACCCGTAGGGCAGCGCCCTAGAATATGAACAGGCCAGGCGCAATCTCGTCTTTAAGCGTACTCTATTGTCGGGGAAACCCTCCAAGTGGGGCGTTATCCGAGAACTTGGTGCGGGAATCTTGGCGTCCCAGGACTTTCTGGACCTCCGTAAAAATGCAGGGATTGGCGATATTCTTGAACGTGCCTACCTAGGGAACAAGACCACGGGTGCTATTTCTCCAAGCTCAAGGCCTCTTCACATCAGTCGTCATTTTTTCCCTCCCCATCTTTGGTACCCTCTAAAGATCCTTGGCACATAATGTCACTCGATCCTCCGACTTACTTGAGCTCCCTGCAAAACAACATCCGAGCAAGGCCAATACCGTGGGAGGGAGCCGTACGAGCAGGCACTATTACCGACAATGACCTCAAGACCATCAAAGCTGTAGACAAGGTTCGAAAGGAACAGAGGAAACAGACTGTGGAGAGCGATGTGGAATCCTATCAATCCCTCATACTCGGTGGAGACAAAGGCAAAAGTGTACTGGAGTCTGCGTCAAAACGAGCAGATGTCATCCAGTATATGCTCGTACTGACTGGGGATCTAATCAATGGTACTTCTTCCAGGCCAACGAACATTGCAATTTGCTCAGGGGTGCTGACAGTTGACCTTCAGACGTCCCCAGTCTTGCCTCCAAGCTCCTGGAGCACCCAGAACCATACAAACCTATCGTGCCTTATCTCTCACACTCCACCAATCCAGAAGACCCCATCCCACTCCTAGCTTCCTCTGTCTTGACCAGTATTCTCTCAACAGCACAGACACAGTCGCCAAAGTCAAATCCGAGAACAGACGAAGCGCTCACAAAGCTCTACAAATACCTCTCCACGTTGACGACAAGTCAGGACAGTGGCTTACAAGATATTGCCGTACAGGAATACTCCTCTCTGTTGAGATCGAAGAAAGCACGTGAATCATTCTGGAGCCAACGTGAAGAGACTCTAACCCCTCTCCTCGACATCCTGCGAGCGGCAGCTGGCGCAAGCAAAGACAGCGACTCCACATTATTCAACGGAGGCAGCAGTATCCGCAGTGCCACAGAAGCAGGTATCAGTGGCGGGGTCAGCCTCCAACTCCTCTACCACGTCCTCCTCGCAATCTGGCAGCTAAGCTTTGAAGCCTCCTTAATAGGCAGAGGCCTAGAAAAGGAACAAGAGCTTATACCCCTCTATACCCAACTCCTCCGCCTCTCTCCTAAAGAAAAAACCACCCGTATCCTCCTCTCCACCCTGTTGAATCTATTATCCGCTCCCCCTAATAAGTCCACCCTCCTTCCTATCGCTACAACCGCGCGCCTACCTGCCCTCCTCTCCAACCTCAAAGGCCGCCATCTAGCCGACCCAGACCTCCTAGACGACCTGAAAGACCTCACAGAAATGCTAGACGAATACACAAGTTCTCAAACCACCTTCGATGAATACGCCGCGGAACTATCCACAGGGAAACTACGCTGGAGCCCACCCCATCGAGACGTCAATTTCTGGCACGAAAATGCACGAAAGATCTTGGATGATGATGGAGGTGCGCTGCCAAAAGTGCTAGCGGAGATCATAGGAAAGAGTTGGGACGATGAGAAGCAGGTTTTGGCTATTGCGTGTAATGATGTGGGCTGGCTGGTGAAGGAAGCCCCGGAGAAGAGGCAGGGATTGGAGAAATTGGGCATTAAGGGAAGGGTCATGGAATTGATGACGGACAAGGATGAGACTGTTCGTTGGGAGAGTTTGAGAGCTGTGGGGGAGTGGATGAGGTATAGTTTCGATGATTGAGGGCAGAGATACTTGTGATGTGTGTCAGTTGTGCATAGAGATGAGCAAATAGTGGCACAGGCGAGATGATCGTATCCCCACAATGAGGCTAATTGGAGGTCCGGTCTGGCTCGTGGTGGAAAGTATGAAAAGGAATTGTGACATAAAGAAGGGGGTTCAAATGTACAAAGTACTATGATAATGCATGTTTTCTTGAACTTCAGACGCTCGTTACGCTCTCAGAACAGTGACCTTGACCTTCAATCACGTAATTCCAAGCCTCAAAACAATTAATCGAGACGTGAGATTATGGCTTAGATACCTAGATAAATCTGGCAACGATAGGCGCCCTCAAGACAAAAAATGTCACAAAACGCAAAGTATCCAAAGCAAGCATTGGAGAAAATCATCAAACATTCCCATCCCCTCAAAGCCAAATCCACGTAATTGTCGAAGCATCACAAACCCTTCCCATGCCGCTGTCAATATCCCGTCCCATTTCCATCTTCCTCTCCCCCAACCATCCACCAGCTTCCGCACAAACAGTGCTTCATTTGCGAGACCATCACGCTCGCCGTCCTCGTGGGCAGCAGATCTTCCATTACAGCAGCACATCTGGTGCATCTCCTCGTGCTCACATTCTTCAATTCTATCTTACGCATAGCATCCAAGGGATGTTCCTTCCTCCATCTCTTGCTACTATTGTCGTTTGTGAGGCCCAACGATGCGATGTTGGCAAAGTAGAGTTCTGCAACGTTGACTTCTTCTTTCAATGAAACTGCTGTGACGGTCAGGAGATCTTTTACAGGTCCCAGTAGGATATCTGGGATTTCGCCCTTGACGAGCATAATCTTCTCCATATTACTCCGTTCGATCTCGCTGAGACCGGACGCTTGATAGGCACCCCTGATGCTGTTTTCAATTTGTGACAAAATACGCTCAAATTGCGATACCGTCACCAGGGATTTCTGGAATACGGCTCCGAGCTCTTGATAAGCCAGTCTTAGGGGTGTCTGCGATTGCTGACTCTTGCAGGCTTGCATGAAGGCTTTCAAGGGGTTGCAGTTGTATTTGAGGAAATTGCGGGATGAGGAGACGAGGATGAGGAGCAAAGCTGGGCTATTCGTTTCACGGACTAGACGGTACTCAGTTGGGTCTCGAACAGATTGGGAATGCTGCGGTAGCTTACCCCTGGCGTTGAGGGCATCAAGACTTATGTTTCCTGCTCCATCGCTGTGGTCTTCAAGGTAGTCTCCGAGTACGAAGAGCTCGTCGACGATGTAGCTGATCAGCGTCATCGACCATGATACTAAGCCAATCAGGACATGGACGGTTTCTGATCTGGAATTAGTCTTCTTTGTGTAAAAAATTCCGGGATCTTCGGCGTACCTGGCTTGCCAAGTTCGTTCTCAACACCGGGTTTTCTACTGATGGTCCCCATAAACACCATAACGACGGATCTTATATTCAGGAACGCCCAAGCCAAAATGGCCGAGACTGATGACCGATGACTCCCTCCAGCGTAACCAAGTGCCGCTTGGACACTCAGACATCGCTGAAGAATTAAGCCTTGATTTGACTGAAGCAATTGTTGCAGCTGCGGATCGATGGAATAGTCAACATGGACCCCAATGGTGCGATACAGTTCGCTCAAGAAGTGTGACTTGAATGTGTCGGCACTGAATAGTGTCGGAGGATGGCCTGCCTGTACCTGGCCGTGCAAGTATTGATTAGAAAAAGCTTGCAATGCCGCGACAATGTCCTCGTTGTTCAAATTATTGAGAGAAGCAACCGATGACTGCATTACGAAGGCTTCGGCGATCAGTTCGAGTCGCGCTATGTATGTCAGCATATACAAGAGGTGGTTGCGGTGCATACAAACCTTCATCTATTTGGTCATTTGTATGCTCGTCCTCCAACTGCATAGAGCTCAGAGATGCCAAATGCTGCTCGTCGAGAGAAATGGCAGCACAGGCATTAGGAGACAAGGTAGTATGCAAGCCTATAGATCATGAGAAGCTGTCCTCACGATTGGGGCACCCAGCGTCTGGGGCGAATAAGTTCAACATGCAACTTACAGAATCTACTCCCTGGAAAATAGAGACCAATCTGCGCCATGCTTGAGATCTGATCTTTTCCATCTCGAGGAACTACGTTCATGTTTGTAGTCTCTCGATATTCAACCAAACCCTCGCAATACACCATGGCCAGAACGGGCCTCAGACTCAATTGCTGGATGGAGAGTAGGGCTCTTGGGAGCAAGATGTCACCCGATCTCTTCATAAGGATCTCAGACTTGGAATGACTCGTTAGACAATGTTAGAATCAAGCTCTGAGCGATGTGACTTACAGGAAGCTCCGCAACCGGCGATGCACTGGTCCTCTTCGAAGACAGTGAGTTGAAGCTTGTATGTAACTTTGGCGTTGCAATTTGCAACTCCCATTTGCCCAGTACTGTAGCTTGTACCGCAACCGCCGGAGAATTCTGGAAGTGATCAGAGACGTATGAAAACGAAGCGAGAAGAATTGGAGGCGTTGGTTCCTTGTTAGCAGACCTCGGTCCTGGTGGTAGAAACTCAAGGATTGACAGTTGACGGCGCGATTGCATGCCATCATACTGTGCTGAAGCGTCATCCGGATTCTCATCAAGTGGAACGCAGTGATTCAGGACTTTGAGATGCTGTAGGCCTATGCTTTGATGCTCGAAATCTAGGCTGATTCGATATACCCGAAGTTCCTTTTCGTTGTTATACGTTGCAAGAAGAAGGGGACTTTCTTGTTATGTAGGTCAGTGACTGTCTCAAAGCTTGGGAGACGATCCTCACCCTTATCTGGGCTCTTGTTATCTGCAATCTTTTCCGGACACATTGTGGCGTGGGTCAGAAGCTCGGATGGACTAGCAATGTTCTCTGACTCGCTTTTGAAATCTTGCCATCGATTATCTTGTCCCTGATACAACACTCTGATCATTCCACTCCTTGTGACTGCTACCAAAGCAGCCTTCTGGGGGCTGTTGACTTGCTGGTAGGGATTACGGGGTCCCAGCAATCTTTGCTGAGACACGGTGAAATTCCACTGGTCTTTGGCTTTGAGCATGGGCTTGGGGAAATAAGACTGCACCGCTGTCAACCGAGTTCATAGCATCCACATTGCAATCAGACGGCGATCATACTGGTCTCTCTAAATGTAACCATGTCAGTCCAATCACAGCACTTAGATGGTCTTCTGGGTCGAGGACGCAGCGCCTATAGAGACTCATGCGATTGATAGCAATGAATACGCTGTAGATCGATATCTGGCCGAAAACGTCCACAATTGCCAATTCGTTACCGTGATGACTCCAGGACAGATGAACCAATTGGTGTTCACTATGCGCAGTAGCGACACCGTCTACCAAATGTTCTTTGCTCATCCTCCACTGGCCATCGGAAGAATCACACATCAGGTTACGTACAACCACATTGCACCCATCGCGAGTGATGTAGGCGATGCAGCCATTTCTAGACCAAACCAATTTCCTAGCTAGTTCTTAGAGATTCCGAAGCACAACGCTGGAAGTTCACAACGTACTGGCAGCATCCGCTAAGAGCTAATTCGTCCACTCGTTGGAGTAAGCCTTTCGGAAGAGGTTCAGGGAGGTGCAATGAGTGACCGTCTCCAACATCTCCGACGTCTCCAAAGAGATCGTCAAGATCATCCTCCATGATCAAAGGTCTGACCCCCTCACATCAATTTTTTATATATGAAAAGATGTTGATTGAACAGCGTGATACAAGTTATTGCGCTCACGCTTCATTGCTAGAATAAAAATGCCGCAATCCCAGCCAAGAAGGAACGAATTTTTCACGCCCAGCCCAATTGCTTATTGACCGCGCCGTAGTAGAATCTGGAAGCTGCGCACTCATTCACCGTGTATCTAGGCTAACTATTGACTGCGCCTACTATTCATGAATAGGACAGATAAGTGAACATGAGATCTATTCGTTGAAGTCTAATATGTGCCTAAGTTGGTCTTCATGGAGGAAGCATTGAAGGTGCATCGTCTATTATTGGCTCCGGTGAGAACTCTCCTTAGAAGATCATAATGATTAAGGGTGAAAAATTGAGGTAAACAAAGGAGTAAACAAAAGGCAGTTATTGTGAGAGGGGCTTTTTGCGGCTAAAATAAGCGGCGCGATCATCGCTGCGAATCCTGAGATCAAGCCCATTCACACCATTCACGATTCCGCTCTTGTTATTCTTCTCGACTTCACTGCCGAAGAGATTCCAGACGATTCCGGAGACATTATACATCTTTTTCCCCATTCCACCTTCTATCCTGTCAACCTCTTTCTATCATGTTCCAAACCAGAACCCTGATCGCAGCGACCAAGTGACCGCAATCTCACATCATGGATAGCGACAGCGGCTTGAGCGATCTGTCCTCAGAGCTGAGCTCTATCAGATCTGTGTCGCCTCCACCTCTTGATTACCCATCTCCACAATCAACCCAAGAAAATGGCGGAAACATCTCCACTAGTCAGAATGAGTCGCGAAAGCGCCCTCGAGAATCGGATGATCTACCTCCAGCGAAGAAGAGAAAGTCAGTGGAGGCAAAACCAAGGACAACCGCTCACCTAGATCTGCAATCGCCTTCATCTGCGGCTGATCAGAGCTCTCAATTGGGCCTACTACTGAAGGTCCTGCGGAAAAGGAGGAAAATCGTGGTGATTGCTGGGGCTGGGATATCTACTGCTGCTGGAGGTGAGTGCTGCGCTACACTCCCAGCTGCATGTTGGGCTGCTAACGAAACTACAGTTCCGGACTTTCGGTCATCAAACGGCCTCTTCAACACTCTCAGGAGCGATAACAAGCTCAAAGCCTCCGGCAAGCATTTATTCGACGCTTCAGTTTATCAAACAGACGACTCAACATCCTCTTTCCACGACATGGTTCGCACACTGTCGCAACTCGTAAGCGACGCAAAGCCTACAATATTTCATGAGATGCTAGCAACCCTCGCAAGTGAGGGCCGGCTCATGCGCCTGTACACGCAAAACGTCGATGGTATAGATACGTCGCTCCCACCCCTGGAAACAAAGGTCCCTTTGGAAAACAAAGGACCATGGCCGCAGACGATTCAATTGCATGGGAGCTTGGAGAAGATGGTGTGCACCAAATGCAACAAGCTCTCACCTTTCGAAGCTGCCTTGTTCAGCGGTCCAGTACCACCATTGTGCACTCAGTGTATGGAGAATGACCAGATCCGCACCGATGTTGCCGGGAAACGAAGTCATGGCATTGGCAGACTTCGTCCGAGGATGGTATTATACAACGAGTCAAACCCGGATGACGAAGCTATTGGAGCAGTAGTGAAAGCGGATCTCTTGAAGCGGCCCGATGCAGTCATTGTAGTGGGCACAAGTATGGAGATTCCAGGTGTCAAGAGAATGGTCCGGGAGATGTGTGGGATAGTGAGAGATAGAAGAGACGGAGTTGCAATATGGATTAATCGCGGTCCACCACCAATAGGCAAAGAATTTGAAGATTGTTGGGATCTAGTGGTCGCTGGGGATTGCGACAAGGTTGCACAAAGTGCGAACATGCGGCGGTGGAACGATGAAGGCAATGACTACAAGGACTGCACCGAATCCGAGGCGGAAAGGGCAAAGGAGAAGGAGACTGGAATCAAAGTGATCGTCGAGCCGACAAAGAGGAAGAGTGTGACCCCAAATAGAAGCGCCTCGCCGAAGAACGAGAACACTCCTGCCATGATGACTCCAGGAGAAAGTCCTATGTCGAAAGCGACGAAGCTTCCGAAAGCCTTCATCGTCCCTCCGTTAAGGCTGTCAGATGCGAAAGAGAACTCGAAGACCACGGGTCGTCCGAAAGGAGCAGGAAACAACAATGGTGTCAAAAAGACGTCGATAAGCAAGACCAAAGGCTCAAAGATCTCAAATATATCTGAGAATTCGAAGATCAACTTCAAAGTCACCAAACCCCACAAGCCTATTGCCGATTCAGTAAAGCTAGTCTCGCATTCCGAAGCCCCTCGTTCACCTAGCAAGGAAAGAACGACGAAGTCCTTGAAACCTCGTCCATCACCTACAAATCAAGAAAAAGCGAAGAGATTGCTTGCTAGCATCAACGAGCCCTTTGACGATACGGCGATTCCTATGATGCCCATATCACCTCAATCAGCACGCAACAATGGCCCTGTGAGCCCTTCTAGATCCCTCGCTGAGAGCCTCAAGCTTGAGAAAGTCGAAATACCCATAAAAGTCGAGATACTTGCTGAGGCCGAAGAGATCCGGGACTCTCGCAAACTCAAGCGAATGAGCGAAGAGAGGATCTCACCGACCGGAAACGTACCGTCTGACATGGCCCAGCTACTACACTTTTGATGATACAGAGATCGCTTAGCATGGTCGACGAATGCTCAGTATTATGTGTGAGATAGGTGGATTTGTTTTTGAACAAGAGATACCCAAATGTCGATTTATGGTGCCGCTGAAGTTTGTCCTGGACGTTGCCCTTACGGTCGAATCGAGGGCAGGGCCTCTCCCCTTTGGAGCTGGGGTGGCATTGCATTGTTATACGTCACATTTTCATTTTTCTAGGCTTTTGAGCGCGGATTGACTCGAATGGGAGACCGCTGCGATTTGAGAAAACAACCCGGAATTCTCAAAAAGGGCACACATCTGAATCTAATATAGCGGCACTTGTAATTACATAGCTTGTCTCTGTACATACTCGATGAGTATGTACAAAGTTGAAAAGGCGCTTTGAAGCTAAGACTTCTGATGCTCGGGATTGTCACGGTGCAATCTTCACGTAGTTCTGGATGTTGACGAAACAGCCTGGCCCTGGCATTGCTCCGTATCAATCTCGCTATGCGAGCTCTTGTCTACTCGCAGAACACAGTAGGGAAATCTTTCCATCTGTTACGCAAAACGCCTAAATACGAACGACGCTTGTGTTTCAGATGTTGATGATAGCTTTAACCACTACTCTAGTCCAGATTACGACCACGACCAAGTACAACAATTTTCCAATCGTTGAAGAGTGAAGACTCGCACGCCGAGATTATCCTCTATGCCGCCATCGTAGAGTCGAAATTGGCGACACAGCGCAAATGCGTATGCGGTCCTATCTGGACTGCACCTTTCATCCTTGATCCTTCTCAACAATCTCTTACGTGCCTGTTGCTAGATTCGATGACCACAAATTTCCTTTGTAACAACCTGTATTCCTTTCTCGTCCCCCCATGGCTCTCTTCGACAAACCTGATGACGCAGGCTTTCGAAGATCTGGTCGCTCGGTCTCCCAAAGTCCCTCTCACGCCCACCGTCCCTGAGTCGGCGTATTTTGTCGTTACCGAGGTGCGCGAACTCGATTGGCTGAACTATGCAATCGTGCGCTCGGCTTTGGACTGGTGGGGCGCTGAGAAGGTCAATATGGGTGCCAGTAGGGGAAGAGCTGCCCGGGCCAATGTGGTAACGGGTATCAATGCTGCAAAATATGACTGCGAGCGGTATGCTTGTGCCGAACGGAGTTTGGGATAAGACGCTGAATTTTGCGCAGCACACGGCAAATGTAGCGAGGATGAAGATACTATACGAGGAGGGCGGTGGGTTTTCCTGTCATAGCTGAGGACGCCCGTTGACTAGTTGTCAAGGATATGTGGATCACGATCTGAAGGCATTGAAATCGTCAGACGATGTGATCCATGACGTCCAAAGCCGCTCGGTCATTTTACCACGAATGAACAAGGGCTCCGCTGGCCGTATAGTCAACCCAATGATAAGGCCAAAGCCCAATCTCCATTTCTGCAACGCTGGGTGGGAAAACATGAAAGCGTTGATTCTGGCGAATGGAATAAAACATCTGGTATTGCCCCCAAGGAGATGTATTACGCCGGCGATCCAGACTTGACTCTCCTATATAGTTTAGCTTGGCTATATCCCGAAGATCATCTTTCTGAGCACGGCAGCTGGGACATAATTAGTAAGACAACCGTATCTTTACCAAGATGTGGATAGGCAAGAGTTGGCATGACATTGATCGTAGCTATGGTTTACATTTCTGGGCATTTGAAGCCGAAGGAGGGTCCAAACGACCTATTGGGGTCGACCTCAGTCCCGATATGGTGCGCAGTATTGATACGCCTCTCTTTTGCCGTATGCGAAAGTTGTTTGACAACGTAGATGGCTACTTTTCAACAACCTGGCAAAAGAATCCGAACTGTACTGTTTCGTGGTCGAAAGATCAAAGGGAGAATACCCATAGACTATTTGCGGACTATCATTTCAAAGATGACACCTCGGATATGAAGTGGGTCGACACGTCCGGGTATCGAAATCATGGATGGGCGTTTCACATGAGCACTAATGCCACAGAGACGAATACTGTCAAAAAGCAGATCACCTAAAGATCACATGCTTTCCTGCCAGCACCAGCAGGATGGGACTTGAGAGTTGGTACTGTGCGGATGACCTTCCAGCCGGAGAATTCAATTTTAGGCGATGGATGGAACGAAATAGAACCGGTTTGCTCAAGATCAGAATGGATTACTCTGGCGAAACTGTACTAAGCCGGACGTCCGACGCCTTTGGTCTGCCACAATTGAAGTTCGAATGGATTGGAAATATTGTGAATACTGAAGAGGAATACAAGGGCATCGAGGATACGTCGTGGACGAGCGCCGACGGGTGCGTGTGTCCAATCTCTCCATGTCCCTTTCGCTAGTACATCGACAGCGGCTCGCCAAGCATATTGTCCATACCGATAATCGGGTTGGGCAGGCTACTCTAGACAGGTATTATGGCAAGGACATTGTGCTGACGCGGGTCACAGAATTTCCCTATCCGCATCCAACGTTAGCGAATTGGCCATCCTCTACGATAGGAGAGATACTGGAAAGATGTTGTTTTATCTCGACGGCAAAGCAATTTCCAACCGTACTCTCTCTCTCTCTCTCGTAGCATCGCCCAAGATCGCTGGGGAGGTATGGTTTGATGCGCGAGAATGGAACAATGACGATCTCGACACGGGATTCCGAGAAACGGTATACCGTCTATCCATCTACGCAGACGTGGTGCCCCCACAAGCACTCGCTCGAGCTTGTAAGGCTTAACTAACTGCTTTCCAACGTCCAAGACTGCAATATCAATGGAGTGCTGATTCCCGGCCGGTTTACTAGCGGTACCTCCGCCTTTTCCAACTTTGACATTACCTCGCATCCTTTGTCAGCGCGGATACTTCTATTGATATGTTTGCTGTGGTTAGCAGCCCTCTTCGCGCGGCGGGCCATCGTCTCAAAATATGTGCGGTCATTTTGCCATCATTAGCAAGAAAAAGCATACCAATTGCTGCCATCTTCCTCCTAGCATCACTAGCTCTGCTCCGACGTACCGTCTGCTGAACGACGAAGCCACGCTGCTGACAGTAGACGATGGATCCCGTACGGCCTATTAGTGCTCCCAAGGCTGCAGTTAAGATCTGCCATCCAAACTCCTTCAGGCGTAGATTCGAGCGAATTCGAAGGAGCAGCTGACCATATAGTAGTCACAATCGGGGTGTAAGACCGATGAGCAAGCCACAAAGGTAATCGTTGTTTTAAAATAGAAGAACATGGACCGTGGGTTGCATATTCGCCATGGGCGAAGACTGAGGTCTCCAAAAACGAGCAAGGCGGAGACTATGGTTTATGTGGACTACTTCCTGGACTCCGCGAGGTAATTGTCAGGACGATACATGCATGAGGTTGATGCTAAACAAAAGCAACATAGTTAATGGCAGCACCATGCTTATTGTCTCAATTCACAATTGTGGAGCTTACTCTCCGTAGTCCTTCTCTGCTCACATGGATTGCACTCTATCATACAATGATGATGCTGCACAAACGTAGTCTCTATGAGAAATACCAACCAACCTATCACGAGTCTCTCGAAGACCTCCCATTCTCCTCGTCCTCCAACATACCTCTCCTCCCTTCGACAGTAACCCACAAACTCCTCCCAGCCCCCTCCAATGCCCCTGTCACCCCCGCCCCCACCTCTCCCAAAATCCTCACCAACTGACCCCTCAACCCCTCCATCCCTCCTGCAATCCCCCCTACCCATCTCGCCCCTTCATTATCGAACACCCTCCCCTCCACCCTCGCCCCAAGCAACATAAGTTTCTGCAACCCTTGCTGCACGCTGGCGTCGTGGTAGCCCGGATTCGCCCGCCTTGTCGGTGCCGGGAAGGTGGGCGCTTTTGGAGCCAGGATGCCGAGGGCCGCGCGCATGTGCTGCGGCGTCACGGTTGGAAAGGATACGGCGGCGAGAGGGCCGGAGAGGAGGGGCCGGAGGGGGTTGGTTTTCTTGTGGGGGGCGGCGGCGGAGTGGGCGGTGCGGGAGAGGTAGTGCGTCAAAGTCGGGTCGGCTGGACTGGGGATGTGGTTCGCTAGCTGCGCGGATGATTGAGTCGACGGGTCGGTTGGGTGGGGGATTTTTGAGGCAGCGCGGTGTTGCTCCGGGTGGTAGTATTCGGCAACCAGCAGCGCAGACTCGAAGATCCCGACTTGGATCGCTTGGATTTTGATGGCCGGCGCGAGGTTCGTGGAGAGGTCGCTGTCCACCTTTTCAAGGGCGAAATGCAGCTCCCGGCGTATGGACATCCACTCCGTGGCTCTGAGGTTGTTGTGCTGGAAGAGGAGGAGCAGGGGCGTGGAACGCAACAGGGAGGTGTATTGCCGGTGGAGTTGCGATTTGCGGAACTCGGGCGGTTTGTGCGAGGGCGGTTGGGTCCGCGGGAAGCGGGCGATTGGGGGAGGGGAGGAGGTCAGTTGGGAGGGTGGAGCCGCGGGGGTTATGGCGGAGGCGGTGGAGAGGTATTGGTATGATGTGGGTTGGTGTTTGAGGAGGTGGTGACATTGGGGGCAGATGCGGAGGCGGGGGGGCATGGTTGGTAGATTGAGACGTGAGCTATATTCTGCGTGAGCTTTGCAATTGTGTATCCATGAAGACTGACCTGATGGTGAGGGATGTCAAGTATTGTGCTTTTAATGGCAATCGTTTGAAGACTTTTGGTTTAGACTGATGGCTCAGCCTTACGAAGTATTTAACGAAACGCGCTTCGCGGGTTTTTTCATCTGAAGACACCGTCATTTGACGGCCATTTTTATTCGTTGAACACTATTATTACTCTATAGTCAGAAAAAATTCATATTCTGAATTTATTCTGAATAAAAATTTAAAATATATTCAAAATATAAATATGAGTTTTCATATTCATAAAAATTCAAAATAAAAATTTTGAATATGAATATTTAAAATAAATTTAAGATATTTATAATATTTATATAAAATATTAAAAAACTTTAAATTTGATAAAGATTTCAGAAAAAATCAAAAAAAATCAAAAAAAAATCATTTAAATACATTATTGATAAATATTAAAATAAGAAATATTACATATTTAACTATTAAATATTACGACAAAACTTAAATATAAACGTTTTATTAAAAACAAACTTTTAAAACTTTCAAAAAATGAATATTATAAAAATTCAAAAAAAAGTAAAACATTTAATAAAAAACATTATCTCTAATAACATAAAAAGTAAGCTTTATTATAATTATTGTTATTATTATTATTATTATTATTATTATTATTATTTTTGTTATTATTATTATTATTAATAATAATAATAATAATAATAATTTTTTACAATTTTTTACGAAAAGATTTATAAAAATTCGTAAAATTTTCATAAAAAATCATAAAAAAATAAATTCATTTTTACGTTTATTAATCTATATAATTTAATTCAATTAATAATAATAATTAATTTTGATAAAATTTAAAAAGCATAATAAATTTACTTTTAATTTTATATATAATAAGCTTTAAAAGTATTTATACAAAAAATTAAAAAAAAATTAAAAAAATTATAAATTGAAAAAGTGTTAAATATATTATATAATATTATATACGAATATATATATTGAATATATATCGATAATTCGAATAATTTATTGATTTGAAATTTTTTCTTCGTCGAATAAATCGTTGATATCTTCAATAACACCTCAATTTTTCAATAATATAATTCATTTATTCATTTCGAAATTTATTTTATTACGTTTTTTTATAATAATATTATCGACTTGCGAAAAAATAAACTTTAAAAACGCGAAATTAGCGAAAATAGCGAGATGAATTCGAATTAATCGAATTAAAATCGAAAATTCTTAATTCGATCTTTTCAAAAATCGAGTGATTTGATTTATGATATATAAATAATTTATTAAAAAATTAAAATAAATAATATATAAAATACTTATCTTAAAATGTGAAAGATTTTCATCGAAAGATTTTTCGAATTCGAATCTTTCAACGACGATATTTGAAACGATATTTAAATCGACAAATATTTCATTTTCTAAACTCATATTTTCATATAAATTAAATCGTGATTCATTTGATTATGATATGAAATTTTCGATAACGATTTCGATTTTCGTTTTATTTTAATAAATTAATATATTTAATTTTAAAAAAGGTATCAAAAAAATATATATCTTTCGAATTCAATTTTGAATTCTTCGATAACAATGTGAATTTTTACGTTCGTAAGATCTTAACTTGCGAATCGTTTATTTCGAAATCGAGAATCGAGAATAATGTCGAAAAACGTATTTCAATAAATAGATTTTCACTTATTTGCATCGAATTTTGAAAATCATTTATCGAATTTTTGAATACCTCGATAATAAGCATTTCGAAAAATTAAATTCTTTTTTTTATTAATAACAAACAAAAAAAAAGAAAAAAAAAAAAGTTTTTTGAAAAAAAAAGATTTAAAAAAAAAAAAAAACATACGAGGTTTAAATTGTTATACTTGTTTGTGAGTTTCGTTCGAATTTGATATACGTATAAAAATACGTATTCGATTGTCGAATATTTTGATCTTTGAAAAATAATCGAAAATTTTGTAAAAATTTAAAAGATTTCGAATGTTTATCGTATATAAACGATTTCTTCGTTTATAAAACGAAATCGTTTTTTATTTATAATGTTTCTCGATATTTCGATTATCGTTTTAATTGCAAATCAATTATTGAGAAATTTTTTGAATAAATTATAAATTAAATTTCAACGAACGTTTTTATTTAAAATTCAATTAATAAAAAATAAAATAAAATAATCAAAAAAACTAATCGATTTTCAATAAATATGAATCTTTGATATAATAAGCGTCGATTTATTCTTTCAACGTACGTCGATTTTTTAATTAATATTTGAATATCGTAACGAGAAATCGAATTTTTCGAAATGAATATAATGTTAAAAAAAGAATTATTAAAAATTCAAAAAATTTCAAAAAAACAAAAACTTACATCGTGATACTTGTTCATCTTCTGCGTCTAAATCGATTAATTGACGATTGATATAATTCGAAATGATTTAATCGTCTTTGTTTTTTGAAAGTAATCAATTTAATACATTACTTATAACGTTATTAAACGTATAAATTACGCATTCGATAATGTATATATTTTCATAATATTAACGTTTATAATCGATTCGAAAAAAATTTATAAAAAAAAATTTGCAATCGTTTTATTCGTTATGAAATTAAAAAAAAACATAAAAAAAATATAAAAAAAAAACGAAAAATCAAAAAATGATAAAAAAAAAAAAAAATATATATATATACGATTCTATCTTATCTTCGATTTTATAAAATCTCAAAACATGATTTAAAATCTTTTGCAAATATTCGACATTGTGAGATTCTTCGAATGATTTCATATCAATAAATTTAAAAATTAATTTTCAATCTTTATTAATATAATGAATCGTAATAATCATATATTCGATTTGATTATTAATTTTTTAACAGTCGAATGTGAGAGAAAATTTCGATTTATATTTTGTGAAAATATCGTGTAATTTCGATTTGATAAATTAAAAATTTCGAATAAAAAAAATCGATAATTCTTTTTGAAGAGTTTTATAATAAATCGCAAATGTATCACTATTGAAAATGTTCGTCATTTGCATTAAAAAACATATAAAAAATATAAAAACTTATTTTCGATAATAACGAATTATGTCTTAAAAAAATTTTGAACGTAAAGCTTTGAAAGATATATTGTTTTCAAAAAAAAAATGCAATACTTTTTTCTTGAAACCTAAATCGATAAATAACTCATTTAAAACATTTTCAAAAAATCGTTTTGTTAATTAACCGTGTTGAATGAATCGATTTAACGACGATTGCGATTAACTCGATTTAAAAATTATTTTTTTAAAATTAAAAAACGATTAAATAAAAAAAGAAAAATATATATGAAAATACCTTATAATTGAGACCCTTTTAAAAGTTCTTTTTTAATTGAAATTATAAAATGATTGTGTCGATAATAAACGAAATAATTATTATACAATTTAAGATCGACTTTTTCGATTTTTTTATATCGACATCGCGTGCATCGAATTTCTTTCTATAAATAATTAATAAATCATAAAATAATGAATAACATAATATAAATATCTGACGAGCATTTCCTTTTTTAAAAAAAAGAAGATTTTATATGAAAAATTTCTTTTTAAAAAGATATTTTTGTTTTTCGAGCAACGATAATTGAAAATCGATTTCATACTTTAAAAAAATCATTATATTAACGAAAATGATATGAATTATGACCTCAAAAGTTGATTATATATATAATTAAAATCTGAGGCGAAAATAACGACTTTGAAAATTGATCAAAAAATATATAAAAAAGAAAAAGAAAATGAATGAGAAAGATTATCAAATAATCGTTTCATTAATTTAAAGATCATTACATCATATGAATTAAAAATAAAACTTTTTTAATATCGATTATTTTATTCAATTTTGATAAAAAATATAATTTAAACGAAGATTTTCGTTATATTTCTCGAATTATTAACTTAATTTTTATATTTCTTAATTAAAAATATCGTTTCTTAGAAGAAAACCTTTAAATATATATAAAAACATATACTTTTTTATATTTTAATTATAATGTCATTTATTCTCTATTATAATTTTAATTACTTTTTTTAAAATAATATATTATAATCATATAAGCGATTTTTAAAAAAAAATTCTAAAAATAATAATAAAAATTCAGAAAATTCAAATAATTTAAAATAAATACTTATATTCATATTCATAAATATGAGTACGACTTAAATATTTTATTCAGAATATAAATATCGAAAAAATATTTTAAATTTCATAAATTTTATTATAAAGATTATTATTAATGCGTAATTTAAAAACTTATATAAAACGTATTATCTACGTCGTTAAGCAAACGCAGATAAATAAATATATATAAAAGACGTAATATCATTATTAAGTTTAATGATTAAATTGTGTAATAAAATTAATCTTTAAAAATTAAAAGAAAATCTCGAGATATATTAAATAAATATATATATATTAAACATCTTTATTAGCGAGATAATTGCGAAATTAATTCAATTAAATTTAAATTTTATAACTTTTATAAAAATTTATAAAAGATAACGTTATAATAACGCATATTTTATATAAAACGTATGCGATTATTCGATCTGATAATTTTTTTTTTTTTTAAATTCTAATTCTTAAATGCTTATATTAAAAAAAAAATCTTATATAATGCTCATTAAAAAACCTTCAAATCTCATAAAAAAAATAAAGGAAAAAAGTCATTATAACGCTATCGTCTTTACGACGTAACATTATAATTCATAATAAAATAATTTCTTAACGTTAAACAATAATAACAATTATGTTATATTATTAACTTTATAATATTCTCTTAAAATGTTAAATTATAAACGTTTTTAATAAAGCGACGTAGTCGATAAAACCCCTTTTTATTATATATATTCGCTCATTTAATTTTTAATAACGATGTTTCAATTATAACGATTTTATTTCTTTTATATTAAAAAAAAATAATAAAGTTGAGGGCGATGTGTTTTATAAATATTATAATAACAATATGCATTCATTAACGTTGTTGAGACGCGCGTTATTGTTCGATATTTATTCATTATCGCATCGCGACGTTAAGCTATATACAAAAATTCAATTTTTATTTTTATTTTTATTTTTTTATAACTTCTTTTATTTCATTTATAAATATTTGATTTAATTATGCGATAACGATAATATTATGATTAATTTCGTATATACTTTTCTCGTTATAACATAAATTCAAGATTATTATAAATATCGCAACTTCGTTATTTACATTTAATGATTTCATTAACACATTTTATAAACATTTTATATAATAAAATAATAATATTAATATTAATAATAATAACATTATTAT